>CABFVX010001260.1:0-47154 GCA_902151425.1 Timema shepardi | reverse complement strand
TTGGGGGGGGGGGGGCCCCCCCCCCCCCCCCCCCCCCCCGATATGAACAAAATATATATGGCTTTATTTATGGTTCAAACAATATCAAAATTAAGATACAAGAACAAATTATGGGGCTGTGTTACCATAAAAAGCACTTCAGAGAGCTTCTAGAGGTGTTTAATATTCAAAATTTTTCCTAGTCTTTGGCAGTTATGGTGTTATGTTTAAAAAAAAATACACAATTCAGATAGTATCAATGTCCATACATATGTAACAATATTTTTTTACTTTCTGCGGTTTATTAATTTTAAGTGGTTGGAAAATTTAACTCATTTTAATTCATTCTATGAAAATACACCTGTTTATATGTTTTATATTTGGAAAAAGTATGTATTGGAAAGGTGGATAAAAACCGATAAAAAAAACCCTACACAATATGGCTTTTACAATGAAAAGGAGAACACAGTTCACACTTTACATTGCTGCCATTGGGCAAAGAGGTAATGGCTGCCTCTGGAAGAAAATCAATTGTTACCGCCCAATCCGCTGACCTAGGTTTCATTCTAGTAGAAATCATCAGGAAGTTGCAATGTGTGTTTAACACACTCTTCCTTGATGATTTACAATATAATGAAATCTAGGTTGGGGGATTGGGTGGTAATGATTGATTTTCTTCAAGAGCCAGCCATTTCCTCTATGCCCAATGGCAGAATTGTAAAGTATGAAATGTGTTTTTCTTTTCATTGTAAAAGCCATATTGTGTTCGTTCCTTTCATGTTTCTATCCACCCTTTATGTACCTTCATTCAAACACAATACAATTACCTCAAAAAGTGAAAAGATGTTTTCCTTAAAGAGATACTGTATATTTTTGATCCCAAGACAAACTTTATACAATTTAAACAACGGGGAGCATCTTAGAATCACAGTTCTTTTATAGTTTTCCCATGATTTGCACACATGCCACACATTGTTTTTATATGAAAGCCCCACCTCCGTGTTTGACTATTTAAGGATTACTTGAGAAAGGAATATGAATCCTAGCTGTTGAATGACAACCTTCCGCTGACACTTTCAGGAAAAATTTGGAAAGCGCTAGCATCAAAATTGACAAAATGGGTATCAACAGCTTGGAAACTAATCCCATAAAGAATAGTGCAGCATTTATTTAAAAAATGTTGCATCACCAACGCTCTCGGTGACTCAGAAGATAAGGTATTATGGGAGAATGGCGATAAAGACAACTCAGAAGAATCAGACTCTGAAGATGAAGTAGACTTTGATTATTGATTCAAATGCCGATATCTACGACTAAGAAGAATCAGATTGATATTGGTTAAGAAGGAAGTGAAACCACCTACTGATAGATAAGATCCTGTCTGTATTGTGTTGTTGGTAAATTGAATTCTGTAATAAAAATATTTCTTCGATATAAGATATCGTTTTTGCTTTTTTTCTGTTTGTGGTACTGAAAACTTAAGGTGCATCTTACAATTGATGGTGTCTTAGAATCAAAGATATAAAGTATATTATTTGTTAATATACAGCATTTCTTAAAAATAATGTCCCTACTTTTGAGATATCGTCTCCTACTCTTGCATTGCACTCTCAGAGTAGGTTCCTAATACTGGAAAACCATCACAAGGAAGCTTCAATAAAATTTTAGTTTTATGAGAACCAATGTTAGTGTTAAAAACCAAATTTATATAATATTAGTGCATAAAATAAGGGAAGATGTTTAAAGAAAACATACAATCAATTTAAACAAAGTTATTTATTGGTTCAACTTTATTAATAAGATATATTTAGTTAATAATGATTCTTATATGTATCAATGAGATTATAGTTTGATGTGTTATTAAAACTTTCAATAACTAAATTTTTAACAACTCCATAAAAGTTCACCTCTGCTGCGTCAACAAGTATTTTACCAATCATGGTTATACCTAGACCCATTATGTTGAATAACACTTTTGGCACAGTTTAAAAAATAAGGTTATGGAGTTTTTCAAGATATTGTAGGTATCTGAATTTGCAAAAGAATCAAGTTAGGAAACATCAAAGTTTTACTTAGTTTGATAGTGAGAAGAGAAAATTTGTTAATCCACCAAAAGAAGGTTTCAGAAACAACCCTAAAAGCCTATGTTTTAAATGGTAGGTACTTAATTTCTATTAGTGCTTTTATTTCAACAGCAAAAATTTACCTATATAAAAAAATCAAAGAAAAGGGTAATAGTGAAAGCTTAGTGGCATTACAAAGTGTAATGAAACAGGGTGTCCAGCCAATAAATTTAAAATTCCTCAACTTTTCCAGGTTTTCCAGAGCCAATTTCCCAGTCACTATACATTGCAAACATTATTTTATTAAGATCAAAATTTAATGTAATAATATTTTTACAAACTCTGACATTCTGAAATTATGTTACTCTATGCAGGTGTTAAAAGTATTCCAGCCTAAAGCAATGGGTTATTTGGTAGTGCGATATAAGTTAGATTTCAATTATATCATATTGAGACATTAAAAGAGCACCTTACACCAAAACAGTTTAATTATTGTTGTGAGCCTTTTTTTAGTTTCTTCTTCCTAAAATTTAATTGATTTCTCTCACATAGGCATAGCCATGACTCAACTTTGGCTAAAGATGCGCATTAGAGGGACAAAAAGATGACATGAAAACCACATGTTGACCTTGATAATTGAGATTAGTATGCTCAACAGGGACAAACATTATCAATTAAATTCACGGTGTTTATTAACTGGAAAGAACTATATCTGTTAATTTGCTTATTGTAAATAAGAGTTGTGTATTATTTTTTTAGTGAATATGTGAAAATTCCTGAAATTTGATAAAATTCTCTGAATTTTTTATGACTTTTTCCTGACCTTTACCTATTTTCCAGGTTTCTGGATAACTTGTGAAAAAATAAATGTTGGCGAACAAAAACATTTTAAACATCTAATTTACAAAACAAAAACTTTATGTTTATGTTGTTGAAATTATTGATTTTAGCTAGTTGTCTAAAAATAAATAACAAACTTCAAGATAACTTGTAATACATTTTACTTTCAACCCATGTTCAAAACAATGGAAGACATATTTATGTGTCAACAAATATGCTGAAAAATTGAAAAACATGAAAAAATAATACATGGCAGCAGAATCAAATCTTAACAGACACAATATTTTTACAAATAATCAATAGGTGATAAATTGTTTATATAAACATTTATATTAATCTAATATTAATGTATGGATAGTATTTTTGGCCTTTTTTTTTAGCATGTAAACCAATGAGTCCTATAAGTTCAATGTTCAAATCTAATATTTTTATTGAGTGCTATGAACAAAATCAGGTTGCTATTTTATATCCTATAAATGATTGTTTAGGTATACAAAAAATAATGGCAAGATAATCCTTTTAGAAATATAAATGGTGTACAAAATAGGATTAAAAAGACATTTCCATTCAATAAATGTGTGCATGTGAAAAACAAATTAATAGTTTAATATAAAAAAAATTCACCCATTTGGCATACTATAGAAATTGATCAAATGAAAACTTTAGAATAGCAAAAAACAAATTATTCCTCTGCAAAATAGAGCCTTCAACAGAAGAAAACTTGGCAAGTCTTATTAAACATATTATTATTTACATATTTATAAAATGCTGCAGTTTAAAACTGGCCGATATATTATTACTTTATGATTGAATAAATGTCCAAATGCTAACCCAGCCCATAGTTTATACAAATAATCTTAACATTAAACTCCTTCAATACAATTTAATATTTATAAACATAGTTTAATAATTAGATAGGGATTTTTTTCTTAGAGATTCTCAAAATATTAAACACAAGCAATCAGTGTGAGAGCTACAAAAACAATGTTTTCACCAAAATGTATACCAAAATCTACATTTTGAGCCAATTAAATTAATATATTTTGGCCAAAAAAAGTGCTTTTTTTAAATCAACTAAATTATGTGCTGTTATTTGTTTGTCATACAAAAGTTTTCTACAATTGTACAAACAAACCACTTCAAGGTTTGTCTGCATGAATATAAAAATATAAGCATATGTACTGACACCATTTAGTTGCTCCGATCTGTTCGAAGAACAACCACTGACTCAGCAAGAGATCAGCACAACAGACATGTAACAGTGTGATGCAACGTCGATAGTAAGCTGCGTCACGTAACTGAAAATTCCAGCTGACTGTCAAATAAAGACCGCTCCAACTTATTGAGGCTTTGGTTCTTCGGCCCCTTCAGACATCCCATAAAATGTTGGCTGAAAAACAATGGGAACCTTCTGCTAAAACAAAAATATTAAAGCATAGCAGTACATTTCACAGAAAGATGAGATTATTAACTTGACATGCAGTCTACTGTTAACTAACACAAACAAACAGAACATTTAATACCAGTAGTATCAAACCCCAAAAAATAACACTACTTGACTGGGAGAGTTATTTTAGCTAATCATGCTTGTTTGAATGGCAGTGAGTATCAAGGCTGAAACACAAAAAGCATGTCAAAAAAGAAATTCATCTATTTCATAGCTTTCGGTGCAAAAAACTCAGTGAACTAATTGGTTTTACATCTGTTAACATAGTGATAATTTTATTAAAACAATATGTTATGCACCAAAAAATAACATGAGTAAATATTAAATGAGCGAGTAGTGTTTTATTTAAATGAAAGAGGTAGCTCGATGCTAGTGGACTTGATTGATTTGGGAGGTCAAAGCTCAAATCCTAAGAAAGTAAACCATGAATGGTTTTTCAGCCTTTATTCGGATGCATACCTGTGGGGTTTTTAAACTTTATTTTCATTCATTTCTTTAGATTGATTAAGCCACTTCTAGATAGCCCATATTTACAAAAAAATTGCCCAGATATACAAAAGCATTCACTTGTTCTAACAGTTTTTCAATTGTAGAACGTTGACAATCATTTCCTGAGCCATCCTTATCAAAAACTATCACCTTAGTTTTGGAGACATTTATACGAAGATCCATTCTGCTTGTTGCTACAATTAAACGATTTAATGCAGCAAGTCATTTTTATTCTCATCATTCGGTATAATGTGCATATAAAAGCACCCTCACATTCACATTGTCCATTTGTAAACAAACTGCGTCCTGACAAACATCCCTCATACACTTATCCATGAATATATTAAATAAGCATGGAGACATAACACAACCAAGTCTAACACCATATTCAGTGTTAAAACATTCAATAAGAGTTTCATATACTCTAGCGCATGCTTTATTTCCATCATATAGCAACATAATTGTATTTACTAACCATGCATCCACACCATACTCTTTCAGAACATTCCATTACATCTCCTATTTCACCTATCATATGCTTTCTCCAGATAAACGCATGCACAATATACTTTATTCCTCACCGACGTAGATATCTCAATCACTTACTTCAATGCAAATATATAGAAGTATAATGACGCCAACATGGTTTTATGGATGTGAAGCATGGGTTTGTCAGGATAACACAAGAGCAAGGAGAATGTGGTTGGAATGAGATATCTATGAAATGTATGTGGGAAAACTTGTATGGAAAGAGTCAGTATCAGTAATGAATGGGTGCTGAAGGAGTGTGGTTTGAAAGGGAATCCAAGAGGTCAATGTGAAGGAAGTGTCTTACGTTGGTTTGGGCATGTTGAGAGTGAGTGTGGATCGAGTGACAAAGCAAATAAAGAAGGTATAGTGTGTGTGTGTGTGTGTGTGTGTGGATAAAAAGGAAGGGGTAGACCAGGTAAGACATGGTTAAATGTTGTAGACAAAACATTTAAGAGTTTTAAGAATAAAAGAGAATGTATGACTGTGCATGGATGTTGTTGAAGCAAAGGTAGTATGCAAGGATAGAGAAGTGTGGAGGAAATTAGTGAGAATGAATTAAGTATGGAATTGTTTTTTGAGCTATATCCACAATTTCTTGCCTACCATGTAAGGGAACAGTGTGATTAGTTAAGTATAAAGATAACACATTTGTAAAAAAAATTAATGCCAGGCCTCCACCGTGGTTTGGATCCCACATTAAACTGTAGGTCCTCCATTTTATCTCACAATCACCCTACCAATACACAATAGCGTAAGTGCGTACAACCCGAATGGGTAGTAAGACACGTTGCAAATAATGATAATGTACAAAGTCAACATGTTTTTTGTAGGTTTTACTTTGTTCCATTGGCATTTTTAAGATCCACCAAGTCATTAGTGTAAAGTGAAACATGGCCGCTAAACGCTCTTCACCATGTTCTTGCATGACGTAAAGAAATAATCAATAATTATTTAACTACTCTAGTTAGCCCTATTCCCTCCCTCACCTCAAAAGGAAGTTTTGAATAATTTCAACTTTTTTTTATAAATAATATTTTGCACAACATTCATAAGCTTTTGTTATAAAATAAACCTTTTTGGAAACCTTGCTACAAATTATTACTATAAAAACAAATTGTATGTATGTATTTATTTATAAATTATTTGAGACTTCAATATAAATGTGATTGAATTTTTTTATATTGCAATGAAATTTTTATAAGAGCCTAACAATGTTTATTTTATAACATAATATTATATATATTTCAAAACTTGATTGTACTTCATTTCCATTTCTAAAGGACATTTATTTACATTTCTTATGGACCAAATTATCAGTTAGTGTAAATATTACTGCCGACATCTAATTTTTATGGGAAGGGAAAATACACAATTCTTTTGTGACTTTATTAGTGTTAATAGGTAATTAATAATATATATCAAAAGTGACAGCTGCAAATATAATATGACTTTATGTATGAATATGTAAAAATAGATTTTGTGGTATTTCTAGCTGTTAGATAAAAAAAAGCCCTTCTTATGAAAATTGGACTGTAGTATGCTGCTACCAGTGATCAAAGGTAATAAACCTTATATAATTTTAATAGGTAAACATAATGTACTAATTAAGCTAATGTATTAAAAGATGAGGAAGGTTGAATTTAGAGGAAGTGTACCCACATTTGAATGGAGATATATTGGAAAACCATTTAGTAAATACCACCCTCAGTTCAAACTTTGATCCATCCATCATTGGCAGTCTAGTCTATTGCAAGAGTGACGCCTAAGACCATACGATCACTGAAGTGGGTTTTGACTTTTGATATAACTGATGTGAGTTGTGTTACATGGGTCTCCTCCTCCTCCTCATCATCATCATCATCATCATCATCAACCACCACCACCAGACAAACTTATTCAATATCTGTGACTATGTTTGGGTGAGGTGAAGATGTGAATAATAATATATCTCAATGATGGCCATGCCAATCTTAATATTGATGACAAAAATAAAATTTTCCATGGCAGTATATTCAAATAAATCAGCAGTATAGTGCATATTAATAATACCGGAAATTAAATCTTAAATTACTAATTCATATCTTATTCATTATTATAGGAGCGTGCAATGACAATAAAATCCATAGTCAAAGATCACCACTTGTTTGATTCAACTTTGAAACACTTAAACTCTATTTGTAGCAAATATTACCTAAGTTTAATAAAGTCAAATAACATCTTAGCAAAAATAAAATCGGTGAAATTTGGTTTTAGTTTTAACAACTTTCTATACAATTGCTTGCATTTACAATATGAAGGTGTGACATCTAAGATACTTTTTTTTCAAGTTTCTTAGTATCTAATAAAATAATCTTAGGTGCAGTTCACTATTATTACGGATTTGTAAGTACTCAATTTTTCAGCCCAAACCAAGCCTTAAATAAATACTTGGGTTCTTAATTTAGAGCTTCAACAAAGAGGTTACTGTACAGACAGACATCTGTCGTTTGGAATGTTGTTAAGGTCAGTAACTGAGCAAACTAGATGTTGAATATAGAAGGGTAGGTGCAACCCCTTAATGCAAGACTATATCAGGTACACTTAGTGCAAGACTGTATCAAGTAAACTTTAGTATATTCATCTTAAAAATACTATTTGAATTTCTTTATCTAAGAGGAATATGTTTGAATCTTTCTGGAATAGTGTCAAGGTCAGCATCAAATAAACATGTCCTTCAGATGGGAAGGGAAGTGAATGATGGTTGTTCACATTCAAACCCATTTTTATGGAAATTGTTTTAAAATTGTAGTTCCAAGAAATATCAAATGAATCATAAATTATTTTTCACTTCTTAAAAAATTAGTTATTTAAAAATTAAACTAATCTAAAATAAGCTCAAATCATAATTTCATAGATTTTTAAGAAACAAGTTATTTTAAAGTTTTAATAGCATATATTTAAACTCAACACTTAGAAGGTTTCTGAGGCTCTTGCTCACTTTAGCTCAACCTGAATGAAAAAACTTGAGCTCACAGACCCCTAGATTGTATTGCAAGGTGCGTGCTTCCTGCTTTTCGCAAAGTTAGATTACAAAATAGTAAGCATACGCAAAGTCTTACCTTTCTGAGATCTGAAAATAAAAAATAGAAATTAAATACTTATTGATAAAAACAACTAGAGCTATTTACTACTAGACTGAAAAGTAATTGACCAAATTAGTATTGAATTTGAATTTCACACAAACCTTTTATCAACCCATTACTGTAGTAATTATTCTAAATAATTTAGTATTTGGTAGTGGTGTGCAATCTTTCAAAATATTTGTTACTAATTTTACTAATAAGTCATGGAGTTTGTAGTTTCTTCATGAAATTTACTTTTATAAGTAAACTACAGAGTTGATGGTGGCTGCGTTATCTGCTAGCTCGTAATCTTAATTGATTAGACATTTGTAACCGACAATTTCTGCACATCCCCCAAAGACTCTGCCTTAAAATATAAGTGAAGTGAAGTTAAATGACCCTGGGCATGGGACGATTCCTCAGTAGCTAAGTGGTGAGAGTATTGGCATACTAAGCCAAAGGTCTTGAGCTCGATTCCTGTCCAGGTGACATTTTTCAGTTTAAAAGAATATTCTATAAGGTGGTTTGAAAAAAGTTTATTTAAAAAAGACAAGTAATATTCTTACAGTTCCAATAGTTATTTTAGATATGGGTTGGACCTCCCTTCAATCAATTTAAAGTTTTCATTTTGTCTAATAGAAAACATTTTAGGGACAAAAGATTAGCTTTAGCTTTTCTCATGATGTTTTTTTTCTTGACAATTTTTATTTCATACACGTCAATTCTAAAATGTATATTATATATATATATATATATATACATACATACACACACACAATAATATAAGTAAAGTTGGTTAGTAAATAGTACCTCGATTTTTCTTTATTTTACTCCCGTGCTGTGGATCCCCAAATTTTATTAAAGGAAGCTAATACCCTAAAAGTACTGGAAACAAACTTGGGAGTATGTTAAATTATCAAATATAAAATTTTCTGTGGCTAACATTTAATATATATATCTCTGAGTAAACCATCCCTACTGATTTTTATATATTGAACTCATGAAAACATGAATAAATAAAATCTAGTCAAGGAAAACAACAAATTTTAATGTTTCAAGAAATAGTTTTTGGGTTTGCATATAAAGTTAGAATTGAAATATTGGAATAAGTTTGAAAGCAATCAAAACAGAGTTAAAGCAAGGATGAGTAAATTTGCAGAGTAGACTTATCTAGTATGAGCAAACAAAAATATAAAAAGTAAGAAAATATTTAGTTACATAATAGAAATCAAGTATGGTATATGAATCCATGGGTTTGAGTGACAAGTATAGGAGCATGAAACTGTTGAGAAATTTGAAATGGGAACTAGAGGGCAACTCCAAGAACATGCGGAGGGTTAGTTATTCTGAGTCACTGCACACTTCAAACAGCACACACACACCTACATCTGTATGAAGGATGAAAGATGTCTGCATTAACAGACTGATTGACCAAGACGACATTAGGACTGTGACATAGTATGCGACCGCCACTCCCAAGACTGTAGCAAAAAACAACTGGGTGTGAAAATCAAATCATCCCCTCAATTTATTTTTTATTTTCAAAAAAAATATGTAATTTGTAATACTATATAAAGTGATTTCTAGAAAATTGTTTTTTCTATTTAGTTTTTAAAAGCAAATTAAATTTTGTACGCTCAATGTACATTCTTTTCTTCCCGATTATATGTATCACTTTAGTGGAACTAAGCAAAGTGAAAAAGAGTCAAATGTTACATTATCTCCTGTAGCAGCATTGCGTATTACTCTTAACTAAGAAAGTTTTAATGTCCTTCTGATTTCCTACACCTTTTACAGGCCTCATAGCATATTTTGGGTGTCAAAAAGTAGGAAAAGTAGGACATTTTGATGAAAAAGTCAGAAAAGTAGGACTGCCAATTGATAAAAAGCAGGACATGTTAAAAACACTGTATTCACTTCATAGTGCCAAAATAAAATTTATTATCATTATTAGCACCGCATCTTACTGCCCGTTCGAGTTATACGCACTTACACTAATGTGTAATGGTAGGGTGATTGTGAGATGAAATGGAGGGCCTACAGTTTAACGTGGAATCTAAACCACGTGTGGAGGCCTGGCATTCCACACATTCACAAGATGTCTTGTCAGAGGTGAAGGAAGGGTTTGGTAATCAGATGAATCTGTGCCGGGATCGAGGATTGAGCCCCGGATCCCCAGCACAGATGTCTGACACCTTACCCCTAGACCACCAGGTCACCAATAAATTATTAAAAACAATGTTTTTATGTTATTGGGCCTGTAGTAAAAATAGGAAAAAGTATTTTATAAAAGAAGAACGGAAGAATGCTCAGCCATCATCAATCCCTTGCAAGAAATCCTCCTTCCTCCTTTTATCTCCCCCCTCCCTCCACTAATTTAATCTATTCTCCCTTTAGTACAGTATTTATTTTACTTTATCATTTCATTACAAATCCAAATTTGGAAATATTGATAGTGAAACAAAATAGTAATAATAATGATAATTATTACAATAATGATGTTCATTTTCATCAAAAGATGACATAGGTTAAAATAAACTGTCTTCCAACTAAAAATAAAATATACTTAATACGTGAAACATCATATTACATTTTTTTTTACCCTCGCACCTTGCTAACCGTTTGGGTTATATGCAAACAATTAAATAAAAAATGAATCACTCATTTAGTTTTCTTTGGGTTTCATTGATTCATATTGACTTACACAAAAGTAGTCTAACATTGTTGTCTTTCTCTTTTTAATATGATTTTGTTTGTTTCTTATTTTCACAAAAGCACAGTCACTTACTTCCAATTTATTGCCCGGAGTTTCTGGCATAGTTTGAGATATTTGCAAACCTTTCCGATCATTGAGTTTCCTAGCATTATTAATCCTTTCATTCACTTCTACCACTAATTACTTATATAATTGAACTTCATCTTTAGCTTCTGATTTTTGTTTTTTCAACAGGTTCTCTTTTTGCATTGCCTCTTTAGCTACCTAGGGTTTCTTTTCCAAAACTTTCCTATATGCTTGATACTCTTCACTTTGGTCTTTTATTTTCTTTTCTTTTTCTTGCTCTTGTTTCTTTCACTCAACCTCAATTCTCTTATATTCTTCAAGTCCAGCCAAGTACAACTTATGGGCTATCGTCCTTTCTTGATGAGGTTCTTTGTGAATGATACTGTGTTGCACTGATATTTGTAATGTTTAAGACCATCTTTGGTAGACTGCATGCCTCAAAGGGACAGGTCCTCTTGTCAGTAAGATAGTTTGATGTTTGTGAGAACCCTCGCTCAACATCAGCATTTCCATGGGGTAGCACAAGGATAGCTTTAACAAGCCTTTTAATTTAGCCTATTCTAGTTGGAAATAGTTCATTATAACACTACCTCCAAAAACAATTTTATAACCATTGAATTTCAAAGACACTGTACAAGCTTTCGGGCACACATCGGATTTATTCAAACAGCGCAACACATTATGATACAATATTTTGTTTTGCTAGCTCACCAGCAAAAAGAAAGATCCACACTTCAACATTTACAAAACAAACAGTTTCTTTCTTTTGGAGGTCGAAAAGTAGAAATTTTTCCTCAAAAGTAGGACTTTTCCTACTTTTCATTAAAAAAGTAAGACAAAAATGAACCCTGCTCCAATTCATATAAAATATTAGCCAACATACAACATCAATTCCCCACGTCCGCATTAACCTAAATTTCAGTTAGCCGAGCCACTGTTCAAGGTAATGTAACAGCTGTGGTGGCATGAAGTTAAGTGAATAATTTTATGTTTTTTATCTTTAGTTTTGTGTTAGATCATTGTCTTACTCCCATTCGGGTTATATGTTTATGTCCTAGTTGCAATAATGTGTTGGGAATGAGGAAGATTAAATTTAGAGGAATCGTACCCACATTTGCGTAAAGTGGGAAACCATTCAAGGAAAAATAACTTGATACACCACACCGAGATTGAACCAGGATTTCCCTGTCATCGCCAGTTTAGTATAATGTGAGAGTAGCGCCTCAGATCATGTGGCCAATGAAATGGCGGATATTATTGTTGATTAAAAAATAGAGATATTTCTGCCCCTTGCTCTTACTATGATTTAGATTCAATATTTCAAATCTTAATATAAGAGAGATTTGAATTGGACTAAGAATTTCAAATCTAGATAAATCTCAGATTCAAACACCATGGGTTTATTTCAAATTTTGAATCTATAAATCATAATTTTCAATCAAATTTAATATCAGTTTATTATTTAAAAAAAATAGCAATTCCATCTATATATATTTTGAAATGAAAAATAAAAATAAACTCTAAGTGCAAATTTAATTAAAAATAGAGAAAACGTGGAAATAATCCAATACACAAAGGTGACATTTTCTTACTTTATTCTGTTTTATATAGTTGGAGTAGTAATTGTAACAAGTAGTTTTTATATTTATTCTCTCATAGAATATACTCTAATTTAAATCCTGTATAGGTCACCTTTAAATAAAATCACACATATGTTTACCAAGATCATTCGAGTTGTAATGCACATGCGCAGTTATTTCTCAAAGAATCATGAAGTGTCACAAAAACAATGTGAAGAGAATTAAACTATGTTTCTACTGGAGCAATATTTTATTTATTTTAGCAAAGAAAAAAATGTTTAGCCATAAAAAACTGCAAAAACACTGGCCCTATCTCACATCCTCTTCCATCCCACGTTAACAATTGTGCCATAATAGGCTGATAGTACTGACAGATGCCATAATAGGCTGATAATCCTGACAGAGCACTAGTGATAGTTTAAGATAGGAAAATTCTGAATATTATCATTTTATTTAAATGTGAGAACTTTCATCTACTGAGATTTAAAAACTAAGAATCGAGAGAAGACGAGGTATCAAGGAATAGAGTCTGACCAGTCCAGTTGAAATATAAAAATCGGGTTAAGCTAGATATTAACTATGTTTAATAGTTTAAGAAAACTGTAATAAATTATATAATATTATGTAATTAGTAAATTTATTTGGAAAAAAAATTGTTAGCCTATCACATTTTAGTGAGTTAATTTTATTGTACATATCAAATTCTCAAAACAAAAATTTATTCATGTATAGCTACTCATAAATTTAATGAAACTTATGTAAATGTGTAACAAAATAATACAGAAGTGAAAAACGAAAATAGACAAATAAGTACTATGAACGACATCAAACTATTCATTTTTAGAGCAGAGTAACGTTTGGCTATTTCCCAAGATTGAATAGTGTATCGACCAACAAACGTTTTCTTAGTCTTTTCCAGGTAAATGTTTAGGTTACTCTGAGATGCTACTTCCTCTGCCTGCATGTGCCAAGCAGTCCCAGAATCATTCTAAACAAAGTAATAAGAATGCCATCTCAGGTCATGATTTAATTTTTTAAATGTTCAATGTAGAATATTTATAAAATTTTGAGTCCAAACCAATGATTTAAAATAATTTCAAAGTGATAACCATATTGACTTGAAAGTAAGTTTTTACAATAAGACCTTAATGTGATAAATCAAAACCAATTTTATTCATCTGAGAATTGCATTAATGAAAGAAAGTTTTTTTAAATGCTGCCTTGACCCAGTTATTTAAAAATAAATGGAACCTGACATCTTAGTAAAGATATAACCGAAAGGCAAAATGACTGCCTAAATGAATTGGCTAAACATCCTTTAAGTTTTTTTTATTTTGTTTTATTTATGCTAATTTTAAGGATTAGGAAGGTTCTATTTTGAAGAAGTGTGCCTACATTTACATCAAAGGAGAGTGGAAGACCATTTTGGAAAAAAAAACTTCAGTACACCCGACTGAGATATGAACCTCAATCTAACCGTCATCGACAGTCTAGTCTATTGCGAGAATAGCGCGTTGAATCACACGGCCACCAAAGCAGGTCTTCTTAGGTTACTTTTTCTTTTGATACATATTTTAAAGGCATTTTGTTGCATTGCAGTAGTTTGGCCAGAGAAGAAAATTTAGTATATTAGTTCGCTAAGCTCACATAACCAATCAAGTGGGGTAAACAATCTCTTGGCCAAAGATTAGGACATAGTTATAACACAAAGATTTAAATCTCCGTAATCAAATATGCAGAAAATACAAGCAATACAAAAGTTAAAAGGAAATTAATGTTCACTATATTCAGTAGCGGCCTATTTTCAATTCATTACAATAATACACGTAGCAGTTATACTTTTAAAATATTGTTTTGATAAGTTTTTTTAGCTCTGTGTAAACAATTCTGACTAGCCTATATTAAATACCGCCCTGGAATATGTGATTCTACAAATGGTTTTAGTTGCTTAAATTATGGTAAATATTTTAGTAATATAATCCAATAGCTAATATGTATGAAATACAATACCCTACCTTATAAAAAGATTATATATATGCCATGGCGCCAGCCCACAAGCGAGCTATACTAACATAGCAACCACCACATGTTGCGGATAATGTATCATGTGGTCAGTACAGCCTCGCAATACCTTATGCTTTATGAATTTTCTGATAATGTCCTTAGATAAATAATAACGAACAACTAAAGAAAATAAATTTGATTAAACTCTCAAGGTTTGTGATTCATGGCATAATTGTTTTGGACAAAATGGGATGTTACAGCTTAAAACATAATATTTTTTTCTTTCTTGGTTTGGTTCAATCAAATGGGATGATACAAGAGTAAAATTGTATTCAATATTGAAGCTTTAAAGACTTTTACAAATCATTTTATCTGGCGATTCAAGAAAGAAACACTAATATTATAAAAAAATAAGTATAATAAGGTTAGACGAATAGAAATTAAATTAAGTTTGTATTCGATTTATAAAAAAAGTTCACTACATTGTGGGATGTTATAGATTATTTAAAAAGATATATGTTTCCAAGGTTGTTTTGTTATGTACAGAAGAAGTCACAGAAAAAAGGAATAGGAACAAATAAAATGGAATGAAAAAGGTTGTTTGGAATAAAGTCAATTCAATAAATCAGTTTAAAGAAAAAAATTCATCCAGCTCATTGATTTAAGCTGGCAGTTTGTATTAGTGTTAAAAAGAAACATACTGAAACAGGCATAACTACACAAGCTTCCATAGGTGCAACCAACGTCTTTTGTGTGATGAGACACTCAAAAAGGCTATTTCTCCAAAATGTAGTGTAGTTATGAATGTTTACATGTAATGGTTTCTATCACTACAAGGTTTAAGGTGCACATCTGAATTAACATGTATTTTCCTCTCTTTTCAACACGAATTAATAAAAACGCAGAATTATTTAATGTGTATGAAAAAAATCTTATTAAAAAATTGATATCTTATTCATTTATCTAAACAAAAATTGACCATGTTCCATGCACTTTATATGAGTGAGAGATTTTAATTAACATATGAGGTAAACGAGTGATAGAAAATATGATAGTAATTTCCATGAAATAACTAACTATAGTACACTTTTGCATTAAAGTGTTCTTAATACCATCTTGCATTAAGCTATTTGTGTTGTTTAATCTATTTCTATTTCTTCTTTTATCTATGCCTCATACTCTCTTCCTTTCATCAACAAAACCAATTTACTCAGTTGCTGACCTTGACTCTTCAAAGGCCATCTACTGCTGCAGTTATATAAACCCCCACCAAACCTCAAATTTGATAACTAGGGCTAAGATTTTTATGATTTAATTTTTTTTTTTGCAGACCTAGAATGTTGTTTAAGTGTATACAAATGTGTTTCATAAGAAACTAAGCTGATTTAAGTAACTTTTTTTTATTTTTGAGTAATTATTTAGCATATTTCGATATTTTAAATTAAAAGGACATTTTGGTATAATTTTCCCTGAAATAAAAAAAAGAGGGGGAGGGGGGGTAGAGGGGATGAAAGTGTTTGTGGCTAGAACATATGTACAGGCGCCATAGCAAACGGTGGTGCCACCACGGCAGTAAGACTAATTCCACCCCTCCCATAACTCTTCCTTCAAGGCAATAGCTCTTCTATCTGTAGTACAGGTCCAGAGTAATTTCTGTAGATAACAGAGCTCAGTGTCTCGCACATTTTTCAGAACCTGCACCTATTGTTTACATAATTTCAACATCCAACATTCCTAAAGTGAAAGAAAGTGCCTCACAGAAATAAAAAACTTTCATTTCCGATTATGGAAAAAATGTATTCTCGACCCGATACTATATTGCAAACTCTGTGACGTAAGAATTGGTTGCGAAAAAAAAGTTACTGTGAAGCAGCGTGTCAAGAGTAGCAAACACAAACAAAGTTTTCAGCAATTCAAGGATGAGAAAAAGTTATAGAAAATGCTCCCTGGACAAATCGTCTTCAAAGCATTCTGTATTTTATGAAGAATTGTGTGAGACCTTCATTTTAGCTGATATTTCCTTGAGCAAAGTTAACAATCCAAAATTGCGCTGCTTTTTAGAAAAGCACACCGAGAAGTCTTTGCCAGATTAATCCACAATAAGAAAAAATTATGCCAGTCATTGCTATGAAAACACCATGCAAAAGATAAAAAATAAAAGTAGCTGAAAAGAAAATCTGGGTGTCATTGGTGGACCATATGTAGCTAACGTAGTGTTAGGTACGATGGAAAAAGATGGACGTTGTGAACATTTTCTCATCAATTGTGAACATTTAGTAAAAGTGAATTTTTTCTACAATAAGCAAACTCTTTGATGGGTCCTTGAGCTTAATATGGCCCGATGGCATTCAACACGACAATGTCCTGTTGTTCGTAACCGACGCTTACATGATAAAGGCTGCCGATGCTCTGAAAGTGCTGTACTAAAAAATAGTGCACCTAACATGTCTAGCACATGCCTGTCATAGAGTTGCAGAAGAGATAAGAGGGCAGTTCATCGAAGTTGATCAGCTAATTGGGGGCATGAAGAAAGTATTTCTGAAGGCACCATCTCAAATGGCATCATTCAAGTTGGAGGCTCCAAACGTCCCTTTGTCGCCTGCTACCATTTTAACCATATGGGGGACTTAGATTGATGCATACAAATATTACTGTGAGAACTTCACAGTTGTGAAAAATATCGACTTGTTTGACAGCAATGAAGTGGCCTCAATTAAAATTGCGCAAAGACTACGTTCTGATCCTGAAATTTCAGGTAAATGTTCTTAACTTAAGTCGAATTTTGGATTTCTGCCTTATGCCATTACTTCCATGGAGAATTATCAGTGCTATTAAAGGATCAAATATATTTAATGAAAAAAGTTGTGAATGACCTAGACATTGTGAACGGAAGTGTGGGAAAGAAAGGTTGTCCAAATAAAAATTGAGCCAGTTTAGAAAAAAAATGAAGGATATAAAACAATGTGCTTAATATTTTCAAATATCAATTTATTAGTTATTTGTATTTCAGGTTTGAATATTAGATTCTAAAATTTTCGGATACCTATAATAGATATTAGTTCATATAATTTCAACACATTTTGATATGAAAAAAATGTAAACGCCTGTACAATTAATCGTACAAAACTCTGGCGTAAAATATGAATGAGGACTGAGCACGGGACGAATCCTGGATATCTCAGTGGTAGAACATTGGCGCGCTAAGCCAAGAGTCACAGGTTTGATTCCAAGTTCCCTATGTCATTTTTGAATTTACGAATATTTTTTTATATATTATGCTAGAATTATTTTAAGTTATGCATATTTAGACAGGATAGAGAAGTCAAGACTTTTGACTGGCAAAAAGAATGAGAAGAGACCATTGGGAAGAGCTAGATGGAGATGGGAGGATAAAATTAGAATATACGTTAAAGAGATATGGTGTAACGAGGTGGACTGGATATAACTATCTCAAGATAGGGATAGGATGTAATGAGGTGGAATGGATAGAACTAGCTCAAGGTAGAGATAGGGTGTAATGAGGTGGAATGAATAGAACTAGCTCAAGATAGGGATAGGGTCTAATGAGGTGGAGTGGATAGAACTAATTTATGATAGGGATGGGTGGAGTACTTTTGTGAGTGCAGCAATGAACTTTCAAGCTCCTAATGCCATAAATTAAGTAAATAATAAGGAAATTCCGAACAAAGTGGTACAGCCATGTAAGGGGAATAGAGGAGAGGATACCAAAGAAGGAGTTGGATATTTAAGTGGGAAAAGGAGACAGTGGAAAGGCTTAGTTTCCAAACAGACCCAGCTTATGGCTGTAAACTGTTCATGATGACGATATTTAGTAATTATTTTTGATAGTGACATTACTTTGCATGTTTGTTGTTCAATAAAACCTAGTAAAAACAACCTTTGTCAAGAGATTATCAACTGATAAGGTGGCTACATGGTCTATGGCATCACTCTAAATGTAGGAACATAATAATGTAAAGTAATTGATAGTGAAGGAAGCCAATCTGAAAGAATAGTTATGGTAGGCCTAGATAGGAACACCCTTCTTTATTTATTTCTTCTCTTCTCTTCTTAAACTTTTACACTTCCCACATGTTCACACTTCCACATTTTTTTTTTCAATTTCAGAAATATTCCTTTGTCATATGAAGAGACATAAAAAACAAAGCAAGATAAGTTATGGAAAAATACATAATTGTGTGTTTTAATTGTGAAATTTGAGGACTACAATTTTCTGGTATGTAAGTGTGTAGATCTTACCCTTCTATCCTCTTTTCAATGTTTAATATCAAATAAGCGTTTGGTGCTATTTTTCCTTTATATTTATCTTGATTTACAACATCTGCATGGCAGTCTTGCTAACTATTCACATTTATTTAAAAAGTAATTTTGAATCACAATTTTCAACAAAATTTGATTTTTTTTAAATGATTCTTTTATCAAAATAAGCCCATGCTTATTTTTTTAGATTAAAAATTTGAGTCTCAAATAGGAATCCTAACAATATTCTGATTCAAAATTTTGAAGAATTTGCGAAGGTTCCAATTGTAGGTGTTTTAAATGATATGGATAATAAACCTGTCTTTTACCTACAAACAACAAGTTACATGGTGTCTACTCAACTTGACCAATGTAATTCCCGACTTTTTCCCTGATTTCCCCCGATCATTTCCTGAAATTCTCAACTAAGAAGTATGTCATATCCTTCTAACTCCCCCCCTCCCTCCTAATTTTTCTACTAATCTTTTTTTATTAATAATAAGTTTTAAAACTAAAATAAACATTTTTTTTTTGTATTAACTTTGTTTACTAGGAATTATAAAATATATCACACAGCTACAAACAAACAAACAAACAAACAAAAACTACAATTTGAATAACATTATAATTTACTGATTTAGTGATTATTAAAGTTTATATTTTGAGTAAAACAACATTTTCCCAGATTTTTGTTGTAATTTACCAGATTCCCGTTTTTCCTGAATGGTAGACACCCTAAAGTTAGCTTGGAGACAGATTTAAAAAATATATATATATATATATATATATATATTATGGTGTAGCTCACCTCATCATGAGTTGATTCCTGATTTAACTTGTTTGTGTCATCATCTTCATCAGAGTCATCTTCTCCAGAAGACTCGCCAGACCCACTACGCTCTTTCAAGTCTACAAACAGAGAAGGTACTATTCAGTCACTCATTTCTTCAGGTATAAGTTTAGGTTTTCTTTTATAACATTCACACAAAATATAGAAGTGTTATATTTGGAAGACGGTACAGGATAAGTGGATAGGAACATATAAAAGGGAACAAACACAATATGGCTTTTACAATGAATAGAAGAACAAAGTTTACAATTTCCATTGCTGCCATTGGACAATGAGGTAATGGTTGCCTCTTGAAGAAAATCGCTAGTTTCCGCCCAATCCTTCGATTTTAGGTTTCATTCTATTGGAGCTCACCAGGGAGGAGTGTGAAACGTGCAACACAACTTCCTAAAAGAGGAAACTAAAAAACAAAAGGAAGAAAATGGAAAATGGTAAAGAATGATAGGATAAATAAACAGGAACATATAAAAGGAATAACATAAAGGACAAAGACAGGAAAAGGATATTGTATGGCAACAATGTAAAATCTGAACTGTGTTTTTTTCTTTGTAAAAGCCATATTGTGTTCGTCCCTTTTACATGTTTCTATCCACCTTTCCTGTACCTTCTCCCAAATATAATGCAATTGCCTTGTAAAGCAAAAAGAGGTTTTCCTCATAGATATATATATATTATATAGTCACATCCTATGTCCTTTTCTTGTGTTTGTCCTTTATGTTTTACAGTTTACATGTTCTTATCTATGTGCCATATTATTCTTTACAATTTTTCATTTTCTCACTTTTGTTTGTTGGTTTTCTCTTGTAGAAAGTTGTGTTGCGCATTTCACACTCTTCCATGATGAGTTCCGATAGAATGAAACCTAGGTCAGGGGATTGGGCGGTGACAATCGATTTTCTTTAAGAGGCTACCATTATCTTTGTCCAATGGCAACAGTTTAAAGTATGAGCTGTGATCTCATTTTCATTGTAAAGGCTATATTGTGTTCATCCCTTTTATATGTTTCTATCCACCTTTCCTATACCTTGTCCCAAATATAATATAATGCATAAGTATTAGAGATGGGCCACTTGAATCTTCGAATCCACCGAATCCTGACAAGTATTCGAGATTCGGTGTTTTTATTATTATTATTATTATTATTAGCATCGTGTCTTACTACCCGTTCGGGTTATATGCATTTACGCTAATGTGTAGGCCTAATAATAGGCTGATTGTGAGATGAAATGGAGGACCTACAGTTTAACGTGGAATCTGAGCCACAGTGGAGGCCTGGCATTCCCCACATTTACAAGATGTCTTGTCAGAGGTGAAGGAAGGGTTTGGTAATCAGATAAATCTGTGCTAAGACCGAGGATTGAACCCCGGACCCCAAGCACAGAAGTCCGACACCTTACCCCTAGACCACCAAGTCACCTCATATTTGATTCGATGTTTTACTGGATTCGATGATCGAATCTTTCACCTCATAAACAAAGCACAATATTTTGAATTCAAAAATTTCTTAGTTAGGCCTACTTGAAAAGCACAACTTAATCCATAATATTTATTTTGTCAAACAAAAGAGATAAACATGAATACCATCTTTTTTTTTAATAAAAAATTGTTAGATGTGGAAAATCTTACATGCCTAGTACCCTACACTTTCACCTCAATGAGAAACTTGGACTCAACCGTTTCGGCAAATGCTCACTTCTAAAACTTTCACCTCACGAACAATCTTGTAAATATTTTAATGAACACTTTAAAACTCTTCAAAAGCTGAAAATCAAAACTAGAATTACAAATAAACTCGAAATAAGTAAAACAAATTACTTTTTTTTTAAACAAAAATAAGAAAACATTACGCATGATACAAAATTAGCTGCCATTACACACTATATAAAGTCAGCCGCCATGACGTATATTATGTTTACTCGCCCGAATGATGATTAAAATAAGGATAATGTTAATTCTTACTACCCAACTGGTTTTTATTATCTACAACTATGCAAAGAACCTCAATTTATTGCATATGATCTTTAAGTTAAACATTTTGTTGGGTCTCATGAAAAATAAATACTGTCGACAGTCAGACAGCGATAACACTGTTTATGTATCCCTACCGGCCTACGTATCGTATATCGATTGTTTGTTTGAAATCGATTCAAGTGATCTGATCACTTAGTAAGCGCTCTTGAGTTTTAAGAATCGAATAACAACTTGCTTATCCATTATTTGTATTTAAATTGATTTTAACTTAAGAGGTTTTTTTTATATGTTACTGAAGTAATTGTAAAAATATTCAAACGTAGTCCTGCCTTATAAAATGGGAATGAATATATTGTAGTCGAAAATATGTTAGTGTTTTAAATAGAATGTATTTTCAGAAACCGATATATTGCAAAAATCGAATATATTTGTTTTCTACGCAAAAATAGATAATGGATATAAAAGAAAATAATAATAAAACATACTTAAGCATTATTGAGTTCTATTTCCAATGTATGTTTAATTGTTAAGCATGTTGTTTTAGTCTTTATTAAAAATATACATTTGTATTTTTATTTTTGCTATTTTAATACAATAAAATATCCTTTAATGAAGATTAAAGTTGATCAAAGGATAACTAGGCCTAATCTGTTTATTTCACATGTTTTTTTAGAAACTTAACCAACTCTAACAACATTTTTTTAAATAACTATAACAAACACTCAAATTTTGATCGATTTGATTTTTAAACAATAATATGAGTCTAGATCGTTTAATTTGGCTGTATTTTAACCTGTATTTTGCAATGGGTGTTCAGGGTTGATTAACATTGAAAACATTATTTAAATAAATCTTAATTCACAGTTTAGGCCTATATTGTGTAATGTAGGTATATTTATAAATCATTAAAATGTATAGTGATTTGCTGGGTTTCGGATTCAAGATTCAAAAACAAAATATAGATTCGGATTCGAGAAATAGTGGATTCGACCCATCTCTAATAAATTTGTATTATTATTTTCTTTTCTATCTATTATTAGAGCTCTGCGAGCTTGGGTCTTTTCATTCGAGTCAACCTCAAGTCAAGTATTTCTAAAATCTCCAGAGTTCAAGTCGAGTTTGAGTATAGGCCTATTTAGTTTTAAAATGTTAAAAAGTATATTAAAACACATGTTCTTAAAATATGAATAACACTCATTTTTATAAACAGTAAATACTTTTGAAAAAAAAAAGAAGTTAAATAATGAAAATATCGGTTTTAAAATCAGAAATAACACTTATAAAACACAATTTAAAAAAACAAGAACACCTAAATAAAAATCTAATAAAAACCAAATAATTAAAATGGTTTCAACACTTGTGTCTTTAATGACATTTAATGCCAGGTCTCCCCTGTGGTTCGGATTCTACGTTAAACTGTAGGTCCTCCATTTCATCTCACAATCACCCTACCATTACACAGAAGCGTAAGTGTGTATAACATTTGACCCTAAAGCATATTTGAAAGCATTGACAATATTCGCATCTTAATTATCTATATTTTTTATTTTTATTTGAATTTTATATTTTATTACTTGGCGCTTAAAACAAGTCTTCTTCTAAATTATTCAGATATGATGGTTACCAGATTCTAACTAGGAAATTACTAGTTATTTCTTGTTTTTAAGTTCACGCCCTGAAGTTAGGAGGAATCAGCTACTGTAACTAACTTCAGTGTGTGACATAAATTTGAGTCAAAATTGCAATGTAAAAGTCTTTTAAAAATCGACTTCCTCCTCTAAAACAACCCAGAATTATGTAATGTTCAATTTGAGGCAGTGTCCGGTTTTGGCCATTCTGTATGCTTCTATACGTTTTCACGAACTTAACATTCTAGTAAGTTCCATTGAACTGAGATATATCACGGATGGTGTAATCTCGGAGACACTGTGATGTCAGTCATTGTCACGAAAGGACGTGTGCTCGGCGCTCGTGCAACATGGTCATTTTTCTATATAAGTATCAATGTTATTATCATTGAATAAACTAATATCAACTTTATCTGATGTTATTTATTTCTATCACAAAAAGTGAAACCCAATGTCGGGGAATAACAATAACTATTGCGCAAGATAGCAATAGGCGCACAACGTGAACCCATAGCAATAGACTTTGAAACATGGTGGCAAAACAATTAGCGGCCCAACGTGGAACCAGTTAATTAATAACATTACAATTGGCATCCAAGTAAGGTGCCCATTATGAGAAGGTTACAAAGGGCTCCCAACGCAATACCGTTACAAACACGAACGGATAGTAAGACGTGATGCTAATAACAATAATTTAAGGACATTAAAATTACACAAACAATTATAAAACAAAGTTAATAAAATGGATAATTGCATGACAACTTGGAAATGTATAACAAGACAGTGTAGAAACGCTGTACAATGATGTAAAGTAAATGATAGTGAAGGAGGCCAACCTGAAAGGATAGTTAAGTTAGGCCTAGATAATAACAAACACACTTCTCTCTTCATGTCTTCTTAAACCTTTACACTTTCCACTTCTTTAAAACTGCCAATTCTTTACAGTTTCCACTGTTGCACATTAGTTTGAATTTTTGGGATTATGACTATTTATTTGATGTTTTTCCATATGAAAAGTAAATATTTCTGAAAATTTAAAACAATGTGCAACTGTAGAAGTTCGGAAAAGCGGGAAGTGTAAGAAGAAATAGAAAAGTGTGTGTTTATATCTAGGCCTGGCCTAACCTAACTATCCTTTCAGGTTGGCTTCCTCAACTATCACTTTACATTATTGTAGTGTGTTTCTACGCTGTCTTGATTAAAAGTTAATACAATTGACATTTTAATAAGCTAATATTTCCTCAAAATATGCTTCAGTAACTTAATTTACTGTAAAAGGAAAAGTAAGAATCATAAGCAATTATAAATTTGAAGTGTTTCGTTTATTATTCCTTAGTGTGAGATCATGTCAAGTCAAGACTTCTGTTTTATTTCAATTCCTCTATGCACAGTTGCACATGCGCATTGTACAGGCTCTTGTTAGACATTATTTTATTGAGAAATTGACTTTAATTTAATTTTTAATGTTAATAAAAGTTGATGCTCATACTTTAAAATTAAAAATAATACTTCTAGCAAACAATATGAAATAGTAAGTGCTTTTTATAACATAAATGTGGTAGGTTTGGTAAAATATGTATTTCAATAAATAAAATTAACTTTGATTTAAAACAAGTTAACCAACATAATTCTATAATTAAATAGTAGCTAAACTAGAGCTAGTTTTGTAGCTAAACATATTAATTAATACGAGTTTTAAATATCTTAAGTTTGAAAACGTTTAATATATGATATTTTTAATATTACATTTTTAATTTAACATAAATTATTATTTAAGAAAAGGACCAGATCAAATTAGTAAAAAGAAGCATTCAATTATTAAGTAATTTTCTTAGCTATTTTTATTTTCACTGCATTGTCATGGCAATACAAGTGAACAACTTCAATCAAATATAATTCAAAATGGACGACAATATTGGATAAATTTACTGGTTTAAAGTGGTTTTAAAGCTCTATTATGTTATTAATGTGAAAATTGAAATTAATTTTTAACAATTTGTTAAGTAATCGAATGTTTTATAAATGGAAATGCTGATATTAACTCAATTAAACAGACTATGCTCACTATTGCATTTAAAAAATTTATTATTAAATACATCAAGTAGAAGCTTGAAAATAATGAGCCTACAAAACATTATATCTCGATCTTGAGCATAAGCGACAAGCTAAAGTTCGAGTTTGAAATATGAGTACTCTCAGAGCCCTAACTATTATCTATCTTTGCGTAGAAAACAAAAAATATATTCGATTCTTGCGATGTATCGATTTCTGAGAATACATTCTATTTAAGACACAAACATATTTCTGACTCTTGCAATATGTTCATTTCCATTTTATTAGGCAAGACTATGTTTGAATATTATTACAATTACTTCAATAACATATTTGTTTTAAGTAATAACCTAACCCACCTCTGTAGCGTAGTTGGCTAACGCGCTAGCCGTGTTTAGCTCAAATGCTGAGGACGGAGTGATCGAGGTTCGAATCTCGGTCGGGTGAACTGGGGATGGTTTTTCCTAAATGTGTTTTCCACTCTCCCTCCACGCAAATGCGGGTTCACTTCCTCTAATTCAACCTTCCCAATTCCTAATCCATTAGATTAATTAGTACCTAAAGCGTATAACCCGAACGGGTAGTAAGACACGGGGCTAAATATTATTATTATTATTATTATTAAATAATAACCTCTTAGTTGAAATTAATTTAAAAACAAATTATGAATTAGCAAGTGGTTATTTGATTCTTAAAACTCGATAGCACTTACTAAGTGATCAAATTACCTGAATCCATTTAAAACAAACAATCAATATACAATACGCAGGCCGATAGGTATAAATAAAAAGTTTTATCGCTGTCTAACTGTTGATAGTATTTATTTTTCATGAAACCCAACCAAATATCTAACTTAAGGATCGTGTAAAATAAATTAGGGTTATTTAATCATCACTTTGGTGAGTAAATAGATACGTCAAGGTGGCTGACTTTGTATTGTGTGTAATGTGTTATTTCTCTTAGAAAAAAACATAATTGGTTTTATTTATTTCGAGTGTATTTGTAATTCATGGTGTCTATTCAACTTGACCAATGAAATCCTCTACATTTTCCCTGATCATTTCCTAAGATTCTCGACTAAAATAGTATGTCACATCCTTCTAACTCACCTCGCCCCTCGTTTTTCTATTTATCTTTTTTATGAATAATAATAAGTTTTAAAATTTGATTAATTATTTTTAATTTGTATTAAAATTGTTTACTAGGAGTTAAAAATATATTACACAGTTAAAAACAAAAAAATGACAATTTACAGATTTAATGATTATTGGATTTCATATTTTGAGTAAAATATCATTTTCCCGGATTTTTATTGCTATTTACCAAATTCCCAAATTATTCCCATTTTTTCCTGATCACTTCAAATTCCCGTTTTCCCTGATTTTCTCGGATGGTAGACACCCTGTAATTCCAGTTTTGATTTTCAGTTTTCGAAGAGTTTTAATGTGTTCATTAGAATATTTACAAGATTGTTCGTGAGGTGAAAGTTTCACAAGTAAGCATAGGGCTGGAAGGGTAGGGTATTAGGCACGTTCGATTTTCTACAATTAGCAATTATTTTAAAAAATGTATATATTTTATTCGTTCTTATCTTTTTTGTCCGACAAAATAGTGATTACGGATTAAGTTGTGCTTTTCAAGTAGGTCTAATTTTTTAATTCAAAATAATTATGCTTTGTTTATAAGGTGAAAGATTCGACCATCAAATCCAGTAAAACACCGAATCTCGAATACTTGTCAGGATTCAGTGGGTTCGAAGATTCAAGTGGCCTATCTCTAGTTTTTACTTTTAGTTGTGGTCTATTATTTTCTAACTATTCTATCATTTTATTATTATTTATAAAATGTGTTTTTGCAACTAAAAAAAACTCAACATATTCTTTGATAATATTATAAATAAGGTTATCATCACAACATGTAATTCAATTTGTACCATGTGAACATTAATTTCTAATTTACTACATTGACACATGAAAATAAAACAATGTGTATTTTTGAGACTTAATATTTTTATTGACAAAGATTAGAACTTGTCAAAGGAGATTTTCTTTCTCAAAGCAAAGTCAAACTTTTCAAAACTTTAGACATCTCCTAATAATGAGAAAGTAAATGCATGCATGGAAGGAATAATAATACTTAACACTGCGTCTTACTACCCTTTGGGTTATACACATAAGTATTAATTACGCTACTGGGTTAGGAAATGGGAAGGATGAATATAGAGGAAGTGAACCTGCATTTGTGTGGAGGGAGAATGGAAAACCATTTAGGAAAAAACCCTCCCAGTTCACCCGGCCAAAATTTGAACCTCGATCTCCCCGTCCTCGGAAGTCCAAGTCAATAAAAAACCAGTGGGTTAGCTAAATACGCCACCGAGACGAGTTGTATGTAAAGTACTAAATGTGGAATAATCACTAAATTTATTACCTTTATTGAAGGAATTATTATCGTTGGGACTGGAAACATTATTTTGCTGGGCTTTGGCCCGTGACAAGGTATCATAGCAGTTGAGGCACACACGGAGAGGTTTGGACGATTGGTTCGGCAGCATGAGTTTCTTGCTAGAACATGGGCCACAGACAACCGCCCCACACTTCCGGCAGTGGTGCTGTAACAATACAACAACCATGTACAGTAGGGTTGTTTAAAAGTCCACTTTTTTAATTCAAAGTGAGCTTGAATTGAATGTATTCTTGAAGCTGAATCAATATTTTGATAGTTGTTTTATGCTTGAAAAAATGTCATTTCTAAAATATTTTTACTTCACAGTTATTGTTAGTAATACATCATGCATATGATAAAGCCAGTTATTACCACAAAATGAAAGTCAATTACTTCAGATTTGTTCATAGGGATATTAATTTGTAGTGTAAATAACTGCTCAGAATGGCATTAAGTGAACATAAATTGAGTATTTTAGATGTCAGTATTTTTGTTGGTAGAGATTTGTGGTTGTCAGAGCCAGGATTTTTTTTGTAGTGATGTGAGGACAGTACATCTGTTTAAGCCAAGTCAAAGTTTTGCATACCACTAATGTACAGGTATATTTTATTTTACACTCTGGGAAAAAAAGTTGACAAATTGTATACCAGTGGGAGAAATAAGAAGTTATTTATTTATATACATGGGCCTGTACAGGAATGACTTTTTGACTTTTGGGAAATTTTAGGTGGGAGAAACGAGATGGGAAATGGAAAAAAAAATTCTAACTAATTTACACAAATTTGTTTTTTACATACAATATCCCTTTAAGGTTTTTTTTGACATTAATTTATATTTTTATGTATTATTGTCGAACTCTATAATGTGTATAATATTTCATCAACCTTTTATAATTTATCATTTTGATATAAGATCATTTTACAAATATCAAGTTGATTCTAATTTAACAATTGGTTTTGTTCCATGTTTAATTAAGTGAATATTGGATAAGTTTACCGGTCAAAATTAGTTTTATTTGATATTCATTTTACCAATCTGTTAAGTTACAGAATGATTTAAAAGTGAAATTGCCAAAATCATCTAAATTAAATAGATTATCTTTACCACTGTGTTTTAAAAATTGGTTTGTATGTATCTAGAGAAAGCTTGAAAATGACAAGCCTACAAAACTTTAAAATTTGATACAAAGCTTTAATGACGAGCTCGGTTCGAAGCTCAAAATCAGAGTACTCCCAGAGCCCTAACATATATATTATTTCATAATAAACACTGAATAATTAGGGCTAGATTTAGTATAGGTCACAAAAGACCCAAATATAAGGATATTTTGTAATAAATAAAATGATAGAGCACAAATAAAAGTAAAAACACTAACAGCATTTACATACACTTCAATATTTCGATGCTATTATAGTAAATACTGTTAATGTTTTTACTTTTATTTGTGTTCTATAGGGGTGTGCGAAGCCAGTTTTTTCAGTTCGAAGTGAAGTTGAAGCGAATATTCAAGAATATTCTCGAAGTCGAATCGAAGTTCGAATAAAATTTAAACAACTAATAATAGCTCTTAAAACAAATTATTTTTCTAAAAAAAACTGGATGTTTTTAGCCTTAATATATTTGTATTTGTATTTATATTTATTTCAAATGCTATTAAATTGATATATTTTATCTAACTTTAATAAAAACCTTACAGTTTAGCCTAAGTATGTAATAATACACAATAAGACAGTAACCTTTTTAGAAAAAAATATGTAGGCCTACTAAAAAGACATTTACTTGGGCACGTAAATAGACAATTATATTTTATAAAAAATATAGATATATACTATATTAGGCTAAGTTATATGCTAAGAAAATATTTACACAGTCCTGTGACATTGTGCAATAATATTATCCTACATTTGATTTGCAATTAAACTTTAAAAAATATTCACTTCAGGGCAGATTATGTTATAACTTATTTTAAAAAACGAATATTAAGAATTAAGAAAAATTATATCAACATCAAACAGTTTTTATAAGTTAAAATAAAAACAAACATTGTAAGAAATTATCCACACAGGCAGTTAGAAGTGTTACTTTCTCTTCAAGTTATTTTGAAAGATGTTAATTCCTCAAAATGAATAGGAGTCAACGGTTCTCGTCTGGCTGGTACAATGTTTCCTGAACTAGAAAATACCCTTTCACTGCACACACTTGTAGCAGGGCTACCTTGGAGACATTAGGGTATTTTCAAGAACCCTCTTCCCTCCACCAGATATAGGCACCCGTGGTTCATTTAGGTAATCCTTCACTTCACTGTTGTTGTCTATTGCCGGTTGGGTGGTATTTGGTATGGAATCAAAACTTGACCATAGTCCAGAACTAGAAGAGGAGCATGAGGGGTGTTCATCTTTTACGTTAGGCTCTAAAGATGACTTGTCACTCAACTTCTTAACTTCAATTGCTAGCGTGTTTACTGCCACCATATCATCGATCAAGACACCTCTAAATCTTGGGTCGCATAGCATGGATGGGCAGAAAATAGGATCTGAATCGTAGAAACTGAAGCGAGATTTCAAAGCCTTATCTAAACTTCTTGCGAACATTACACCATCCTTCTTGCTAGTGATAAAAACATTTAAGAGATTTGAGGCAAGGAAGGATGGGTATAACCATTGAAGAGGTGGGATAACTGTCTCCACTGATTTCCTTGGTGGCGTCAGCTAGTGGCCCAAGAACCTCTACAATGCCTGCTGCTTGCTTCCATTCAACTTCAGTTAGGATCTCGATGTTATTTTCTGAATTGGCAAGTTCAGCTCCAACAGCTTTTCTAACAGCATGTAATCGAGAAAGCATGTTATACTCGCTGGACCACCGTGTGTCCACAAACTGAATTAACTCGAGTACTGGCAGTACCATCTCTTCCATTACCGTATGTAATCTTTTTCTTGTGGATGGACTACGACTGTAATGTTCCACAATTGCTTTTGCCTTTGTCAAAAGTGTACAAACACCATAACATTCTGCTTTGGCATCATGGATAGCTAATTATTACTGTTCAATCTAACACATTAAAATAAAATGTAGATAAACTGCAACACATGCTCTAAATAAGCTATCAAAGTTATTTTTATTCCAGTTTTAAATTTTTTAAAAAAGGTAAATCTTTTGGTATTACAGAAAAATATGGATTCTTTTAAAAAGAAAAACGTTTCTAATAGCAATAAGTCACCTGTTGGCGTTTTGTATTTTTTCAGGCATATTTTACACTGGGCAGTTTTCTTAGAAGCTCTCGTGAAAAATACCCATATTTCACTTTTAATTTTCTTTGTTTCGGACATTTTCGTAGGCTTAACCAAAACTATTGATAAATAAATAAGAATAAGAAACAGTCTAATGTTGCCAACATGAGGTCATCAAATTTTCCATCAAGTTTTTGGGTTAATATAAATAAATCATTTAATTGTTTAGTTAAAAAAAAAAGTATAATTTAAAATTGAAACAAAATTTAATCAGTAAAGGGTAAATATGTTTGCTTATATTCTGTCTCAAAATTAATTTTTTCGACTTTCAATCAAGTTTTTAATTTATCTCTTGGCGCATGCGTCATAACATTTTCTGTTGAGTAGAGCAAATACACGTGAAGGTCATTTCATTTCAGAATATTGAAAAAGATTCACTTGAAAAAAATTATGCAAAATTCAAAGCAAAAATATGATTTTAAATTGTATATTGATTTTTTATAAATATTATTTTTATCACGTGAATTTAGGTCATGTGGCGGTGAAGATAGCTGAACGTATTTAATTTGTGAATCGATCAGGCCGTGTGGCATCGAATATAATCGATTATTGAAATTGTGTAACTATCGATAGTTATTCAATATTTCATCAAAACGAACTATTTTAAATTTACAAGTTATTTATTGAGAGAGAATAAGAAAAAGATACTTACAGGTACATTTTTTTAAAACGAAAATAGCGTGATCACCATTTATTAAAAGTGGTCACTAATCTCAGTAGAAATATTGTGGAATAATAATAATTATGTCAGTCACAATCAACTAGTCGTTTTATAACCATGGCCTTTTGTGTCAATACATAGATATTAAAAAATATCGAACTAATCGATATTTAACCTATAAATCGATAAGGCCCATCTTTCGTAAAGTAAACAAATGAAAATAATTTGTATTAAAGGCTTGCGCCTTATACATATTAGTAAGTATTCCATAATTCAACATTTTATTTGTTTTAAATTGTGAATATTCTGTGGTAAACATGAATATAATATACTAGAATAACAGCTCAGAATGGTTAAAATTGAAAATACTTGTATATTTTTTGCCGAAGCTTCGAATTTTTCGAAGTAAATTTTGTTTGTCGAAGTCGAAGCCGAAGCCGAAGTTAATTAATATTCGCTTCGACTTCGAGATTCTCGAAGCTTCGCACACCCCTAGTGTTCTACCATTTTCCTAATATTCTATTATTTTATTTATTACAAAATTTTTTTGCTCAATACACTTTTTTCAAAGAATTTAAGGACATGCTATCTGACAATGCAATTTTAATTTGAGATGTAGATTATAGAATAAAAGAAGGAAATTTTTGGTTAAGGTCATTGCGACACCTATGGGTCGTTTAGCAGGGTAGTATTGTCTCCACGCTCCTCTCCCCCCTTTCCAAGTAGCCTTCCTCTATAAACCAGGTTCAGTTTATGCGCACTATTGTTTCACTCTCTCTAATTGACAGTGTGTGTTTGTGTTTAAAATTTACTGTGCAGCAAGATATTAGAAATTTTTTCACACAAATGTAAATTGATTTGAGTCCTACGATTTTTTTTAAGGTTAGTTTGACAAATTTTTCCTTTGTTTGTTTTTAATTATCTTTATAAACATAACTTTTACATAATGTGATTCAGATTCACTTAAAATGAGTGCATTGATTAGGAAATATTTCTAAATACAATAGACTACACAATATCATGTATAAAAAAGATTGTTTCTAAACATCTAACATTTGAAACACAAGATAAAGTTTGGAGAAAATACAGTCTTGATGATGAACACATATTAAACTAAATCTCCAACATCAATTGAGGTTCAGCCCTGTAAGTTTGTCCAAGAACTTACCCTCCTATTAAGGACAGTAAACTGGGTCTTCTTGCAGTGCATGCACACAATAGCTTCAGAGTCGGGCACCCACACTGCAGCGTGCACCTCCACAGCCTTCTTCCCACCTGTACATACACACACAACATTACCGAGCTAATTTCTAATGGTCCGAGGGTCTCCAGAGAAACCTGTTGTTTGAACCCTGGCTGGGACATTAAATAGCTCATTGAAATTTTTTTCTTTGTTTGCCTTGTATTGCGTCTGGTGATGAATGACTAATTGTTTACTCTCCTTTATATTTGTTGGGATGTATTTTGTGCTGATGTAGTTTAAAGGTTCGGCCAGACTATCAAGCGAGCGCATGATTAGCGAATAGCTCTTGATAGTTGTTGACCGGGAGGCAAAGGTTTGAATCTTGGCTCAGTGAGCTGAAGGTGGTTTTTGACAAGTGATTTATTGTTGTGGTTTTCTCATCCTCTCCCTACACTAATGTGATTCTTATTTGTAAATGCCTACTTGGATTATAACATATTAGTTTTACATATATATAGGTATGGTTTATAATCTTACCAATTAAATTAGGCAGTTAGTAGCAAGTGTGCAATACCTATCGATAGTAATAAAAATGTCAAAATGAGAAGTTTTCCTAGCACTCAATGAACCAACATACAATAATATTGCCTTGGGCCTGTAAACTAGACTGTGCCGGGTCGAGAGTGTACGCTTGAAAAATAGAACCAGCGCATGTGCTCACTCGCACGCTCCAGTCTGGCCACCTTTCATTACAACCCATGTGTTCTATTTTATATTTTAGTCACTCGCACACTCGCTCGCTCGCCCAGTCTGGCCGTCCCCTAAGGGTTTGTAAGTGGAGAAGGCAGATAGGAGGGAGTGGGAGGGACCAGACATAACAAAAAGGTATTGTTCACCATGTGGCCATTAAAATGTCAAGGTCAGCAACTGATTAACCTGGTTTTGTTAATGAAAGGAGAAAAGTATGAAGCTTTTAGATAAAAGAAGATATATATAAAGGTATTTTAGAACACAAATAGTGCTAGGTGGTATCAATAATGTACTATTCTCTCTGATAAGAAGCCAGCACCAATTGAACAGCTGCACTTTAAATGAGAAGTGATTATGGGGTGTTTTTTTTTAATATGACAGTCTTAACATCCAAATATATTTTCATGATAATCTTAACATTCAAATATATTTTCATGGGTGCTTTATATTAACTTTTCATTAGAAACATAAAATTGAATTATAATGTATTATGATTTTGTTAAATTATGTAAAAATAAGCAGTTTCATATTTTTTAACTTTTTTACACATCCCTATTTCATTGCGCTAAAAATTTTGATAGGACTTACTTCAAGTTTCACAAAGTATGAACAAAAACTATGAATGAAAGCACAAGATTATATCAATTTATAGCAAAATTTATAAATGGTAACTAAAGGGGATGTGTGTAGAGACATGCCAAAAATGTAGATTTTAAAATCACACGAGAAAGAGAGTACAATATTCAGTTGAGGCCCACATTTAGCTTCTTAGTCTGTCAAATGTGGGATGAAATATCTTACATAGAAAAATGTATATGTATATATATATATATATATATATTGATTTAATATAAGAGCCTAAAATTGACTAAACAGTGATAGAAGAATAAATAATTTCCTAAAAATTCAAAGTCACATAAATAAAATAAACAATATTAAAAGAGGACATGCCAAAAGAATCCAGAACCTAATCACGTAATCATAAGGGTTAATGTTGCCACATTGATATTACTTTTTTATTTTATTCTGACTTTGTTCACATTGATTCTTAAAGTTAGTATATATAATATTTAAATTGTATCTTAGTGATATCTTAGTTTTTGTTACAATGTGAATTCACATTAAGTTATGTAGTGAATTGTTTGGTTAATAGGTTTGTCTGATATTTATGTTGGGCTCTAAGAAAAACTCAAGATTCTAAATTTAATTGAAAGATTTTTTTGCTAAATCAAAAGTAATTAAATTTTTTTCAAATCCTTAATTCCCAGGGGACCATTGATATGGGTTTTATTAATTTAATTGTTTTATAATTGCAACTCGGGGCATTCTTGGAGTGGGATAAAAGGATTCCTAAAAAACAAAAAAATAATATAAAGGTTATATTGATCCATATATAAAAAAATTGTTCAAAACAGCTTAAAGCATGTGAACCACAGGAAAATGACTTTGCAAGGAGTGCCTTGATAAGAAGTGAGGATCAGAATCTTACTTTTCCTAAGCAAATCCTCGATACACTTGTTGATGTGTGCCATCCACTCCTGTTTTTCAGTGGACGTGGCAGCATACACTGCAAAAGACTTGGTTGATGTGCGAATCAGCCAACCGTTGCGAAACTCTGAAAAACAATAAGTCAAGTAAATATATGGGGCCTATTTTACCACCAAAAATACACCAATTACCTAATATTCAAAAGAAACACAAGGTAAAAGGAGTGGAAGATAAGTTTATCTATGTTGATTACAATTTTATATTTAATTTGATACTCTCTTTACAAACTCTCTGAATCAACTTACAAACTACAGCACTTTATGTTAAATGAAGGTGGGTACATTATTTACTCATCACAATTAATAAGCCTACATCATTATATATGGAAATTGATTTTAATAAAAAAACGAGCTTCAGAATGAAAATTATGTGAAGAAACCACATATAGGAAAAGAGAGAAACATGTGGGTAGAATAAAATGTACCAAAGTGACATATTCCTTTATTCCGTTATCTATAATAGAAAAGTTATTACGTCAGTTATGTTTAAATATGTTAGATGTGCGATTTTGTCTACTATAGAAGTACCAGGAAGAAGTCACTTTCCACTGATACCTTATTATCCCTGTAAGTTTTGTATTAGTTGAGAAAATGGGATGTTGACCACAGAAATATATAGGATTATTGTATCTTGCGTGCATAAAGAAGTTGTGTGGGGCGTTTACAAAGATCGCCTAACTATCCACTTCCTGGTTTAGTTGAAGGAATTCCTGGAAGTTTCTGCCATGTGGGGACTTATGAATTTCATCTCAGGTTGAGTACAACCTACAAGGTACGAGTAGAGCAAGACTATATATTTTCTCCCACGGTAGTACCAGCGATTGGCCAATCCTCAAGGACTTTGATCCATGGGGATACTTCAGCTGAATTTATTCTCGAGCTGAAGTAGCTGGCTTTATCAATGCTGATCTGGGTGAATTAGTCCAGCATAGAGAGTGTCAGGGGCTAGGTTCTACTTCTTTACTGGCTTGGACTATGGAAATAATTATCCCAGCGGATGATATCTCTCATTAGTATTCAGTAAAAAGTCCTGAATTATGATTGGAATTTAAACAGCAGTGTCAACTTTTCACATGAACGGATGAAAAGATGGGAATGAACTGTGTGTCAGTAGTATAACAAAGGGTGTATATTATTTAGACAGAGTTGGTTGATTTTGGTACTAACTTATAAGGTTTTATTAAAGAGTGTTTTACTATTATTGTATCTGTCAGTTGAAGTTGCACAATTTGAAAAACTAATTTTTTGTTTTGTTAATATTTTGTGTTAATCACTGGTAATCAACTATTTGTGTTGGTGTGTCGTCATCATCATCATCATCATCCTTTTTCAGAAATGTTTCAATACTAGGTTGTAGGTTAAAAATAAAGGTCAGTTTTCCCTTTGGTAAAATATGAAACTAAACTACATGTGGTTGATTTATTGGTAGGTCAGTGTAAGGTAGTAGTTCCTCTCACCCTCCAACCCCTAACATAGAATCACCTTACGTTGTTAAAACCCCCTTTCAAGTTTCTGAACACTCGAGTCTAACTCAAAAGTCCTGAAGAAAGAGGATAATTCATGTCTCTACACATAAAATGAGATAATAGTCTAGGTGCACCCATACCCACCACTTAAGGGGGGGTTCTTTCATTAACAAACATTTATTGCAATTGTCATGTTTATTGAAAATAAAGAGTTAGGTTTGGAGGGATCTTTCATATATATTTTTAAAAAAACACTTGCAGGAGGGGAAAACCCTAATATTTACACTTAAAATGAAAATTGATTTAAAGGAAAGAAAAAATAGATGCACAAAAAATAAGATCGCTTTGAAATAAAAATGTAAATTATTCGTACTAAAAATGAGATTTGTAAATAAAAAATATACAAACATTAAAAATGTGACGAAGAAACTAGTTTTGAAGGCTTGGTAATTAGGTTTGGCAGCAATATAGTCTCAAATGTTGTAGACACCAATAAAATAGTCAAGGTTCACCTATTTATAAATAACTTTACCAAGTTTAAGCAGGAGTTAGTATATAGCAAGGTTCATCTATTTTCAATTAACTTTGCAAGTTTAAGCAGTAAATATTAGGCCTCCCTTAACTATTTTGTTATATATATATATATATATATATATAAAACCATGTGCATATCTTGTAGGTACAAAACTTTATGTATATTATCTAAGAGTGTATTTTTAGGCCTCATTAGAGTTTTATTTCTTGGAAAAAAGTGTGACTTATTTTCGGGTCAATAAATAATGTGTGGACATCAATGTTTATTGTAGTGTCTGAAGTGTATTATTAGCATTTTTGTTCATGTTGAACATTTTTGTGTATGTTTAGAGTCATTCAATACCTTTGTATAGCACATGTGTCAAGAAAACCTTAGGTATATAATATAACAAAATCGCAAGTTTATTCTTCAGTAATTGAATTAAATTTGGAGCAAATAGATCCCAAAAAATTGCTTTTGGAAGTATCATAGGTTCAATATCAAAGGGGATAAATTAATGGAAATTTGAATTGAATAATTTAATGAGGAAAAAAAAGATATATTATTCACTTACGCCCATCATCTTCCAGCGATTCCAATTTCACCTCCTCTAATGGTATAATGTGTTGTTTATTGTACTGTAAAAAAACACAAATCTTAAATCTTTATAGAAGTTATTTATTAACAGAATATTCTGGAATAATTTATATTGTGTCTACAGATAGGCTACGAGGCGAATGCTCATTAAAATAAGCTCATACTTGTTTCATGTAAAAAAAAAAGAGTATATTTCTAATTTTTATTTTTAGTTATTCAGCAAGTATTGTTGATAGATTTAAATTTCTGTCTTCTTGGCACAAAAATTATTTGACAAACGCTTGTTTTCGTTATGTCAGAATATTACAAACACATAGAAATGAGTAGGTTTCTTTGCTTGTACTCATGTGCTTAAGTAATTAACATAAACAATTTAAAGCACATTCCTTGAATAAGTAACTATATATTACTATCAGTTTACTTTATGGAACTTCAAATTAAAATTAGTTAAGAAATCACAGATGTATCCAAGTGTAAAACTAAAATAACAAGCTCAACACATAGACTAATTTTCTGAATTAGTTAAAGATCCATAATCAACAGTTTCATAGTTTAATTGTAACAGTGATGTTACATTCAATTTGGAACCATGAACAAATCAACCTCAAAAGACACAAGAAATTTTGAAAAATGAACCATACATTCATGCGCAAACAACCATTTATACATACAATAACTTAGTGATTGTTTCCTACGCACCTTTTTCTTATTAATCACAATATTGCCATACACTAGTATATCGTTGAATAGAAAGAACTGTCTAGCTTTAGGTTTCTTTCGGCACATTTTGGTTAGAACACCTTCGCCCACCAACACACGCCCTGGAACCCAAAGCGGCTGTAAAGAGGGAAAGATATATTAATATAATAAGCTATTTTTAATATTAATAATATACATATTTAATACCAATACATACAATTTTCAGCCAATCCTAAAATTAGTATTCTAGGTACAACACAATCAAAAGGGGATTGATTATTTTAGCAATTAGGAAAATGAAGCAAGCACTACTTTATTTCAAGGATAAATGGTTGGGTCTTGGTCGGCATTTAAAATGGGACTCTTTGAACAATTAGCTCAGCTAAGGCAGAGTCGCTGCTGACCAAGCAAAATAATCCTAAGCCATCTAGTTAAATATAAACTATTTGATTTGTCCAGTCGGCCCACTGAGGACAAGCAGACACAGATAAAGAAGGTTGCACACTACTATCTTTACGTCATTCAAGCCAAGGCGGGAGAGGAGTGTAATGTGGTGATTACTCCCTTCACTCAAGAGAGCAAGGGCTTTAAGCAGAGGGTTGAAGGAAGGTTGTACAGTAAGAAATATTAGGCTTATTCAAGGCTACCAAGAATAGAATATAATTGGTTCAATGATTTATCTCCACCTATATTTCTTATTGGGCTAAATTTTGGTCCCAGTAAGATTTTATATAGTGGGTGTATTTATTTAACATGGATTTTCTAAAAACAAACATATAATATATCAATGCAAGACTATAGTCTAACTTAACCTAACATAGAATGTCTAATACTGCACTCCCAGCTTTAGCGATTAAATATTTACCAATTGAATAACGTAAATATCCATAATTCAATACATGGAATTAAAATTTGGGCATTGCTAAGATAAGTAATGGGTCGTGTTCTTTATTTTAAATATTAATGCAAATGTCTCAAGATTGAATAGAATTTTTAAATCTGTGGACGACTTAAAGAGCTACATTTGTAAATTTGTAAAAAACTTAATACTATAACGTGTTGCACCCATTTTCACTGGGCTGTGTGGGCCAGCCAGGCTCTGTACTTATCTTTTTTTAAATTTATTTGAGATATTTAACATGCACTTTTTGAACCAGACAGATGATGATATCAGCACATGACTTATAAACTTACTTAAATCTAGAATAGACATAACATCCAACCCCCCAGCGACGTTTATTTATCACTGTGAAAGGGGGAACCCAAATTTCACCTATGATAAATTTTTTGGCCATGCCAGGACCCTAAGCTTAGTAAAGAGACAAGCTACTGACTGAGCTAAGGTGCCAAACCTTTACACCAATCCCACAGAATAATTTGATCACTCAAGAAACCTAAAAAATAATAAAATCTTATGGAAAATAGATCAACAACTATTTCAGTTACTACTAAGTTATCTTCAATTATGCTGAAGCACAGCAGTCATACCTTGACTGATTATACTATGCAATATCTTATATGTTATACCAGAGTGGAATCAAGCAAGTTAAGTTTGTGTTTGTCTTTCAGGGTAAACAGAGGGCATGAAAACCGCCAAGAGTGTAAAAGTATATTTACTATCAACATTTTTAAATTAATTTTTTTTAGTGGTAAACTTTCTAATCCTACTAATCACTAATATATAACATACCTCGCCTGAACTGCCAAAGCAACTCTCCACCATTGCAATACGTCTGGCGTTTGCCTCACTGTTCACTATAAAAAGGGAAGAAAAACAAGCTAAGAGTAATTTCAATTTATTTATCACTTACTAACAACAGTATGAGCAGTCGCTTTGATATCTTTGTTACACTCATAGATTAATTTGCAATGTCAAAGCAGATATACATGCAAGAAAAGTGTCTGTTTCTTAAGTCTGCTTTAAATTGCATAAACACCATCAATTTTAGAACCAGGGACCAACTATGTCTTCTTTTAATATATTCCAACTTCACTTTTGCATTTTTTGTATTTTCTTCTTAATGAATAAAACTACAAATGGTATGTTTAAGCCAGGCATGCATAAACAATTGAACAGTCTTTCTTGGTTGTTTGGTCTAGACACTGGAGTCAACTAACATTCGGAGACAAGTGCTAATCCATCCTGACTACCCGGCTACCACCAAGCAAAAGTAGTAGCTAGCTATCTAGCTATGAATTTTTCTTCTTAATATTTAAAAATATGTCTTTGGTTTGTGAGGATAATAAAGCCCCAAAAATTTAACCACTTGCTTTTCATAAAGTTGCTTAACTCAATAGTTTGTTTATGTTTCAATCCAGGAAAGGTAGTTGGAGATCACATTTTAAAAACCATCTTAAGCTCTTAAAATTAAAATACCATAAACAGCTTTTAATAAATAACTTTTTATATAATGTAAACCCTATATAAAAATAAGATAGAGAATATAATGGCTACCTGAAATGTTATGAAAATGTGTTAGTATAATATTTGCACTTAGCCTAGAAATAAAATATTAGAGCAATTTATTATTAAGAGAGTGTTTCAGTTTAAATCAAACTTCTGTTATGTATTGTGCTCAGTTAAAATTGTTATGAATGTGAGGAAATGTGTTGTCGAGTGATTGGCTACACTGGGATATACACGCCAGTGTGGACATAAAATTGTATCAGTCATGAAAGTGAACAAGTCTCTTCAGTACGTAGTGTAAAACTAAAACTATAGCAAGTTATCATGTTTATAGTATGTGCAAAGTAGCCTCCAGGATTGTCTAGAATATAACAAAAATTGTACTCATAACTATGTTTTGTTTCGCTAGATTATTGAACAGTGTTTAAATAACATTCAAGAAATATTAAACAATATTGTACCAGTATACAAACCAAATAACACTTTAGACACAACATATTCAAGGGTTTTTAGAAATTTAGCCTTCACAAAAACTTTAAACATTTCAAGCTATATTACTCAACATAGTGGGCTGGCAACCAGTAAATTAGTTGATCAAACAAGCTATGCCCCTGTTAGTAATGAACTGCCAACGTTGCGAATAGAGGGTGTCATGTGGTCTAAACATTGAATGCTGCAGTCATTAATCTCACGTATCTAAACTGAAGCTGCTACTCATTTAGTCAAGCTGCTACTCATTTGTCCTTATCATACCCAAAGCTTTACAGAAAAATTCTGGAAGCACCAGGGATTGAACATAATAAGTCTTTATAGGCCTGTCTATATTAATTATAAATAAAAGTGCCTTTTTTTAAAATATCTTTTGTATTTTGGAAAAGAAAAAACATGCATTATGTATACTATTAAGAGGTCAAACCCATGTATTTCTATTTTGCTAAGCCACCACAAATACAGATCACAGATGAGAGCTGACAGCTTTGAAAAGTTACCAGACCAAATTATGTATCCCTACGCCGAACCATATGATCTGCAAAAACATGTGTTTAGCAGCTGTCACTTCTGGCAATAAACATTTAGGTATATACCTAAATGTTGACTGTCAGAAGTCAGCTGTGATCTGTCAGTCAGCACCAAAGAAGCCATGGGGCTTCTTTAAGTACCTACATAACAGTACTAAGACATCTCTAGTGAATATTTTTCAAAAAATTATCTAAAACAATTTTGACGATACAAACATGTATTTTTATGTTATAAATGAGATTTGTATCACAAAAATAATGAGTAGGCCTAATCATAGATAATATTTCCATATGGCAGGCCTATTTTAGTTTATGTCCTTTATTGTTGTCTGAAGAGGTTTTCCCTCGAAAGTTCTTTAAAACATATTTTCATTTATAAATTGATAAGCTAAGGGCTGGCCAGCAGGGTCAGGGCCATGGCCCGGGGCACCATTGCTTAGGGGTGCCAAAGTTTAAAAAAAAATATATGAATTAAAATATTCTTTTAATAGAATTTATTAATGTAGCTGTCTGTCACAGGGACCCCGTCCCGTGTACATTACAGGTAATACATAAGAGGAGCATAAAGAGTTTAAGTTTGATCAGTGCACTACACACTTTATGTACATAAACCTGGCCGTAATTCTCTGCCACAAAATATTTGTGCTCATGACGATAAAGAGTGTGTTGTGCTTGTTGTTGTGAATTTCCTTTTTCTGTGAAGAAATTCACAGTTTTTGATTGAGTTTTTACCAAAGTTTTAACATGTTTACAAATAAATTATATTTAAGACAAGAGTTGTTGTGTGATCCAGTAGTTTTAATTTTAACCTGGATGGTTTTTGGTGTATTAAAAAGCTGAAAATATTGCATTGAAGTATTTGTTGTATGATCTGTTAGTTTCATACTAACATAGTTTATTTTGTGCAGTGAAAAAATATATTAAATTTATTAAACAGTGAGTTATCTGTTATAATGTATCATATTTTAAGGGAGTTAAGGTTAGGTTTATGGACAAAAAATAATAATTTTTGACATTTATTTATCATATTCTTTTAAAAGTATATAAAATATATTTAAACTTTCCTTGACAATAATTTTATTTTTGGCATAAAGTTAGATAAATTATGAGTGTTATATGATAACAGAGTGATTTCTTGTTTAATAAAAATGTGTTGCCTAATAGTCTAGCAAAGTGGTCACCAAATGGCAGGCTACGGTCTGCATCCGTACCGCAGACACATTTTTAAGTACCTTGACAAGAGAGCAATAAACAGAAGAAGTGATGCTATTTTCGTGGTGAGCAGGTAAAGGACATGGAAGGCCAGCAATAATAAATAAGTAAAATAACTAAAAAGAACGAAAATCACATTTTTGGATTAGTACGGCCCTATAGGACTTAAACTCGAGTCACTGTTAAAGTTTTGCCGAACCACGAAAGTATCTAGAGTTTTTAAAACAGACCTCCAACAAAAATGTGTGACCCCTGGTCTAGCAGTTAGCTATCAGTCTAAAATAACATCCAGGTGAAATTTAACAATTTATAGTCTATATACAACGTTTTCATGTGACTTATTCAAACCTTATTGCACAAATTGATAGGACCATAATAAATCTACATAAGATCATATATTATATTTCATCAGATTTTATACAAATTTTGCACTGCTTTTCAGTTTATATTATAAAAATTTGCTGGGAATGATTAAGTAGTGTTTAATATAAACAAATAAAATAGTTTCTAGATCTCCGAGTTGATTTAAACTTTTGCTGAAAGAAAAGCAAGATGTGATAAATTTAACATAAGATGAAGTAATAACTAATGTAAATAAATATTGTATCCAGAAAAATTAATTATTGGAATAGGTCTAAGTCGCCAATTCATTTAACCCAAGATATAAAAATTTAATATATATATATATATATATATATATTACTTATTTCTCAAGAAAATTTTTTCAAAGAAAATCTATGAAATCTTGATACTATTTGTTATGGTAATATTTTTCGGTAATGAATGGACGGCCTGCGCTGACATTGTATATTCTTACTGCATATAGTGAACGTTCTGACTAGAAATTTTGTATAGCTGGGTGGCATTATTAAGTAGCCATATGAGCTGAGCAGTCAGAAAAATCATAGGTCCTGGGGAGCACACTATGATTATGTAAGCCCAGACAGCGTGGATATTATTTTTATAAAATAAGTTTTAATGGCTCACTTAATCGACTGGATCCATGCAGTCATGTTGCTTGCGCAAGAAATGTGTGTGTGTGTGCATGTTATCATGTACAGCAGCCTCAGAAACTCAACACGTGTGGGTAGTTTGAAGGTTGAATTGTTACAGGAAATTTCAAACAGTATTAAGTGTTTTTATTGTTGGTAGGCTAAAACTTACCTTTGATAAATGTTTTTATTTTCCAAGGTTTATAGCATAAAGTGTTTTCAACCCTCACAGAAAGATGTTTAGTTAAGTCTTTGGTTCAAATATTGAATTATTATGGATAAAAATATATCTTTTAATACTATTTTGGGAATGTTTTCTTATTATTAATTCATCACATTGGGTATTGGAAATCTCATTCTTAATATTTGAACAAATATATTTTTAAGTGGAATGGATTGGACACAAATAATCATGTTTTGTCTTCAGCACAATCCTGGTTGAAAGGTATTTACTTTAGAGATAATTTTATATGATCTGTATGCTGGTGGCCGGGGTTCAATCCTCGGCTCCTGCAAAAATTTATCTGATTACCAAACCCTTCCTTCACCTCTGACAAGACATCTTGTGAATGTGAGGAATGCCAGGCCTCCACTGTGGTTCGGATTCCACGTTAAACTGTAGGTCCTTCATTTCATCTCACAATAACCCTACCATTACACATTAGCGTAAGTGCGTATAACCCGAACGCGTAGTAAGACGCGGTGCTAATAATAATAATAATAATAATAATAATAATAATAATAATAATAATTTATATGATCTGCTTTGTGAAGGTTAGGTTCACATTTTTCTAATCATGACTTGTAAAAACATATACAAAACCGAGTATTGTAGCAATGCGTATTTAACGCATGCTCCAAAGATTTAACGAAGTATTTCGGATCCCATTTTACAATTTCTAAAGCCTAAATAAAATACTTTTCTCAATTTAAAGTAGTCACTAAATGTCACGTCTATGAAATGTTTAAAATATTAATTAAATGCGTAAACTAATGATCCAATGAAACATATACAAATCTTAATTATATTTAGATGCCTGGTTTTAAATTCATATTTATAATATAATCTTTATAGAAAATAAAATTGTTTAAATATCCATTTTCCTTACCAAGTCTATCAACCATGGTGAAGCTTGAAATTATAACGTAATACTGAATCACAATCTCATTAATAAATAATTTAGTGAATCACTTTCCAACACTACATGAGTGTGTGGACCGACAAACAATAATTTCAGATTAGATCATTAAATTAACGTAGAATTGCACTTTTAACATTAATTTTACAAAGACGTAATCCTTAGGTGATAGTAACACTAGATGACTTCTAAACAGTAATGTCTGTTTTATGGTTCCGTATACTGGTCCGATTGTTCTGACATCTGACGGAGGAACATAAGACAGTTTATTCTAAATGTTAGAAATAATACTGGCTTTACCTTGTTTGGGATTGAAAATAATTTCGTTTTAATAAAATGTAGTTTACGTTATTTAATATTTTTAAAAAATATTGTTTTTATTAGTACGTATTATTTTGGCTATTCCCGGTAAACAGCTTTAAGTAACTGTTACCTTATCAAATTTAATAAGTTGGACAGTAGCTAGAGGACGTAAGACCATTTCAATTGTGAATTATATGTAGGCAGAGTTCCTGGATAAGAGCCAGAGGTGATGGGTTCGATCCATCCCCTTGTTGTGCTCACCACATGACACACACCATCCTGAAATGTTGGTAATATTATAGTTAAAGGTAGCATCCGCTGGGTGAGTATAGCTCGCTAACGGGCGACTCACACATGGAGTAATCCAACTTATTCTTATTTTTGTGCTGTTTTTCGGATTTCTTAGATCCATACACCTAATGTTGTTTCTGCTTACTTTTTATATGGTTTCTCTTTTTATATTCATATAATTATAAAACTCGTTCTCCAACTATACCTATTTCTTATTATTTTCCTTAAGAAATTCTTATATTTCTATCATTATTAACTTATATTCTAAAAACTCGATTAGCGCAGTACATATCTGCTATACATAAGTGTACCTTGAGGCTAGAGAGCAGAAACGCTCTGGTCGTAAAACATTGATACTAGGTTAATTGTAAAAACACGCATATTATTTTATTGGTTTATGAAGCTGCCTCTTAAAGTCACATGAGTGACAAGTGACTGTAATTTGGGTTCACGGTTGTAATTTATATTCTGTTTGATTTAGATATCACAGATTTATAGTTACATTACTTTACTGCATAAAAATGAAGATCTGTGGTCCTAAGCTTTCTCTTTGTGGTCTAATCATAAGTGTCTGGGGTATTTTTCAATTGGTAAGTCTAAACTAGATGTTAAGCGTACGCCCCCATGGCCCAGATACCTTATTATAAGCCTGAATAAAATTACATTGATATTACATATGCCTGATTTTATCGACGATTCAATATATGTGTGACACTAATAATTTTTTTTTCGCTTCCAGATATTGATGGGAATATTTTATTATGTGAAAAGTGTTGCTTTAGCAGAAGACCTTCCAGGCTTAGAAGAGAACTTTAAAACTGCTGATGAATTTTATGCAAAAGCAGATATAGGCTATACACAGGTAAAAAAACCTAAGTATATATTCTTTTCTTTCAAGACAACTATATACCATTAAGATTCATGGGCACATTTATTTTATTTAGAGAATTTTGTTTATTCCTAACTGGTAGATTACTAAAATTTAAGAATGTGGGGAATGCCAGGCCTCCACCGTGGTTCGGATTCCACGTTAAACTGTAGGTCCTCCATTTCATCTCACAATCACCC
>CABFVX010001259.1:97697-172985 GCA_902151425.1 Timema shepardi | reverse complement strand
CGGGGTTCAATCCTCGGTCCCGGCACAGATTTATCTGATTACCAAACCCTTCCTTCACCTCTGACAAGACATCTTGTGAATGTGGGGAATGCCAGGCCTCCACCGTGGTTCGGATTCCACGTTAAACTTTAGGTCCTCCATTTCATCTCACAATCACCCTATCATTACACATTAGCGTAAGTGCTTATAACCCGAACGGGTAGTAAGACGCGGTGCTAATAATAATAATAATAATAATAATAAATAATCACCACGCAAATGCGGGTTCACTACCTCTAATTCAACCTTCCCAATTCCTAATCCATTAGAATAATTAGTACTTAAAGCGTATAACCCGAACGGGTAGTAAGACGCGGTGCTAAATATTATTAATAATAATAATAATAAATAATAATAATCTAATGGCTTGCATAAATAATCTTGTACTTGCCATATCACCATTTAAAAAGTTTACCTAACGACAGGATATATATAATGCTGCGAAAGTTTTCTCGCGTGCTTGTATTTACCTTTCATTTTTTTCCTCCTGCCTAGCCATTTTTTTGTCCTGATGGAAGTGGAGAGGGGTGGGTTGGGACGGGGTTCAGCTCTAGTGTGCACATGTAGCCCACCATGTTCAGCACTGTTTTAAGAAGAGGACTCTCCTTCCCAAACCGTTTCCACACGGAAGATTGACCGTATTCATTGATTTTCATCCTCCTAACCAACCTCCTTGTTAATTACAAACCGATTTGGTCAAGTAGAGGCGAGAGGGTTGGGGGTGGTTTCCCACGAGTAACTGTAATGTACAGGGGGTAGAACGGGGGTGCGAGTAGAGGAGGAAGGAGATTGGCTTAATTTATCGGTGCCATTAAAACTAAACTCAACACCAAGCAAGCACCTCCAAACCTCAACCCAAGAAGAAGGGTGAAAAAAAGGGTCGGTATAGGGGTGTTTCCACGGGTTTTCTTGAGGGGAGTGAGGGTGGAAGAATGGGGGGAGAACGTGGAAGACTAAGAATAGAGAGATTAAGTAAGAGGCAAGTAGTTTGTAGAGCAAAGGCCATATAACGTTATATCTTGTTAGTGCAGAAATATATTTGTGGCTCTAAACATACCGATTCATCAGTTAATTGACCTTTTAGCTACGATGTATATTTTTATACCCGAGATATAATACAGAATGTGTAGCATTTTGTAATACTCGATACGCAAGATATAATTTTTAATTCGTAACATTTTGACATAGCCTACCAGTATTATTGAGTGAGTTCTTAACACATTTGCTAAATGTCACCATGTGCACGTTACGGATCATGTCCAATATGCCAGTTAAATTAGTAGCCTGTATATATAGTTGTAACGCAAGCTATGTAATAACGAATAATAAATACATGGTCAACTTAAGGTAATATTAAACTAATACCAATGGCCTTTAAGTAGAATGTATCATCACTTCCCTGTTGGCTTAGCGTTGTACAAAAAAAGCAATTTAGCCCAGGTCTGTACACGGAAATTTATTACAAGGGTTGTTATAACTGCAATGTTTAGTGATGAAGTCTCCCACAAAGAAATGCAAGGCCTTCTTTTTAACAGCGAGTCTCTTTTAAGACAATTTTAACTGGGGCCTGATTTATTTTATACACCATTACGATATGAAAATTCATCACCTTAGCCTTAATGGATCCACCCGAACCACGAGGATGGGTCCGTTAAGTTGTTTCAATATGCAAAAACTTATTTCTAGAACCTTAACGGTAACTATAGAGAACCGCATCAGTGATCACATGATCCAACACGTCACTTTCATGTAACTGGGTCGCCAGTGATGGGGATATCGGGGTCCGAATCCCCGTTGGGTGTACTGAGGAGGGTGTCTAGTAAATGGTGTCCGCCTTCACACAAAACACGTGTACATTTCCTCTAAAGTTCTACTTTTATCACCCCTTGTCCACTCGCCAATTTAATGAATGCGTATAACCTGAACGGATACTGAGACGGAATGGTGGAAAGAAGCAACCAACTTATTTAAGGGTAAATGATTGCATGCACTTATAAAATATAGGAATATTTATAACAATTTGTAGGACAAGAGGGTAATTTATTGACAGAGTACCGTAGAATAGGTGAATGGTGAATACATAGGTTGTATTGAGTGTGATCTTGTCAACGTCGAGCCATAGTAGCTAGACCAATGCTTTCACTTTCTCTTCCAAGCGTCCTGCTTGTATCAAGCCACAAGATGAATACACGGGTGAATATGGCTAACACACTGAATCATAGGCCTATCACGTGATATATGAGTCAACAAGCCACATAATAGGTAATAATTCATCAACAGTAAACATTTTCCTTGTGCTTACTTGGAAGATATCAGTTTTGGATATGTACTGTACTATACTGTACATACCCACACTAGCGTGCAAAGCGTGTAGTTCAATGATTTGTATAATACAACCAGAGAGGATGAAGAAATTCGGAAAGGATAATTAGTATAAAAAATGAGCGTTTTGTGATGTTGGTTATAAACCTCACCTTTTAATTAACTTTGTGGGTGACCTGGCGTTCTAGGGCTGTGTCAGACTTCTGTGCTGGGGTCCAGGGTTCAATCCTCGGTCCCGGCACATACTTGTCTGATTGCCAAACCCTTCCTTCACCTCTTACAAGGCGTGTATTAATCACAACTTTTGAATGTGGGGAATGCCATGGCCTCCACCGTGGTTCGGATTCCACGTTAAGCTGTAGGTCCTCCATTTCATCTCACAATCACCCTACCATTACACATTGGCGTAAATGCGTATAACCCGAACGGGTAGTAAGTCGCGGTGCTAATAATAATAATAATTATTATTATTAGCTTTGTATTCTTTTATTAAAATAAAATATGCATTGATTTTATGTTTTAAGTAGTTAAAATTTGGACACTACAGACAAGAATAATATTTATGGATTGATGACTTTATGATATTTCTTATTTCGTGTGAAACATGTGTGAGTGTGCGTCTCCTTCTTACAACTATTGAACTAGTGGTTTAATTCCGACCCACTTTTAAAACGAGAACACATAACAACTAAAGTATGCTATTGTTTGAGTCGCTCATGTTACCCGCCTCGGTGGCGTAGTTGGCTAACGCGCTTGTCGTGTTGAGCTCAACTGCTGAGGACGGGGAGATCGAGGTTCGAATCTCGGTCGGGTGAAATGGGGGTGGTTTTTCCTAAATGGTTTTCCACTCTACCTACACGCAAATGCGGGTTCACTTCCTCTAATTCAACCCTCCTAAGCCATTAGAGTAATTAGTACTTAAAGCGTATAACCCGAACGGGTAGTAAAACATGGTGCTAAATATGATATTATATTATATCTATCATGTTCCTTCAGTTCATTATTTTAGGACCCAAGATGCCCTAAAATCAAAAAAACAACTTGGATAGTTTATTGTTGTACAGTAACATAAAACATGTATGTGTAATTATCAATATTGGCATAATTTTATCCGACCCACTTCTCAAAGAAGGTATTCAAATATAATTCTTTACTTTTTTTAATGTTGAGACTCTTTTAAATGGTTGAGGTATTTTACAGGTGTAGCTTAAGTAGTCTTTGTGTCAGCTTTTAAATAAATTATAATATCATATTAATGAATTTTTCATATTTAAACTAATTTATAGACACCAAAGTGAGAATTAAGAATTCTAATTTACAATTTTGTGAAAAGTAGTTAGACCCATTTCCCAAATATAAGTTTGAGGTCTTGTCTGAAATATAGCCAGAAACATTTACATTAGTAGACAGATGCACGAATGACTGAGATTAGATGTCGGACTCAATGATTTATGTTCCATTAAAAAGTGAAAAATATTATTCAAAATGACCAACCTTTTCGACACTACTTGTTTATTCAATATTGGTATCCAGAATCATATCATTAATCTTAATGCTATCCTAAGCTATTATTATGTGAATAGCAGCCACAGTTGAAGTTGATTTAAAAGGTATATATTTTATATAATATTAAAACTTTGACACACATTTCAAAAATTGCATTTCCATCCAAAACTTTCACCTCTATAGTGATGCACATATTTATAAGACTAACCATTTCTACAAGCTTAAGCCTTTTTTTTACTACCAACATTATTGTTAAAACTTTCTTAAAATGTAAGATCCTTGAGTATCATATGCATGGTGAGATGGATTAAAATAGGATAAAAACAATTTTTATAAATGACAAATGTGTAAGTAAATTCGGACCCAAAGTAAAAAAATATATGTATATATATATATATAATTTGCATTATATTGCAACTTTTGTATATTTTCTAGTAACTAATTTTAGTGTTCTGAGATGTTTTTAGTAGAATATAGGCATAACACCTTTCATTTTTCTTTTTTCAAACTCGTGGTCACTCTTGGTTTGGTTAAAGCGTCATATAAACAAATATTAATGTATTAGCCTAAGCTAGCTAAAGAAAATATTCAATTGTTTATTTTTATATTTTTAAATTGGACAAATTTGGACCCCTATTAACACATTCTAAATGTCCCAGACCATTATCCACCAAACGGTGATATTTTCTGATACCTCGAATATAGACATTATTTTTATAAAGGTAACCAAAGGTGATTATGTGTACTAACAACCATTATAAATATTATTCATTTTATAAACTGCAGAACCACTAACCACATGTTTCAAAATGGTGGATGGAGTGAGGTAAATAAATATTTAAAAAATGGTCCTAGGATTGCATATGTGTGTTCCAAGTTCTAACGAGATTTAATGACACTAACAAATGATGTGAAGTGTGTGACATGTATCAAGTACATTCTGCAATTAAGGTTTAATGTGGGAGGCTAGGGATATGAGTTAAGGTAAGTGTTTTTAAAGTTTTTCAACAAAATATTTTTGTTTGCAAAAATAAATAAAATAATGCTCTAGTAGAAACAAAATAAATAAAATATTACTTCAGTACAAACATAGAGTTCAATTTTCTTCATATGACGATATCAACAGTTGTTGAATATCTGTCATGAGCACAGCGGCATTAAATGAAAAGAAAAAGATGTCATTAAATTTCAGGACACCCTCGACAGATATACTAGAAATGTTGAGGTCACCATGTGAAGAAAATTCTAGGCTTCAAATGGAAAATACTGTCCACCTAAAGATATTTACTTACTTTCTCTATGGCAGGGGTCAGCAACCTTTAAAGCACGAAGGTCGATTTTCCAAAATGTGTTTTACTCTGGGGGCGCCAAGAAAAATTTCGAGTTTTATATTTGAATTTTCACCCTGTATTTATGTATTTATTAGTGACAAGTTGAGGAAATACATATTTTAAATGTAATAAACAAAACACAAAACTATAATATTATCATTATTTAGATTTAAATATTTGAGCCTCAAATTTTGAAGCATGTTACTAAGTAGGTTTATTGTTAAAAACATATTTATGAAGATATTAATGGAATGATAAATAATGTAAATTAGCATACACACAAAAACTCTGCAAATTTCGACCCTTATTTAAGTACCTTAATCATTAATTTAAAACTTGGCCATGCATATTGTCAGCCAACTTGATGTAGTCAGGAATATAACAGTAGATCACTGTACGTAAGCAGTTATCAAGAAGAAACTCAGTCTTGATCTATATTTTGACTTAAGATGGTTCATGGTTGAGAACACCAATTCGCATGTGTGAGTCAATACATAGGAGGAGTGGAGTTTCAAGGGGCACTTTCTCATCAATGTATAACAGTTTTTATCTGTCAAGTTCAAACAAAACAAGAATTATTTAACAAAAAATGTATGTTACAAAAGCCTAAAATCACCTAAAATCGGTCAACACGGTGCCACGGTGTCCACGGGAAACATGTTGCCGACCCCTGCTATATAGCTTTAGGAACTCATACCTCTACCTCATTACACACTATCCCTATCTTGAGATGGTTCTATCCAGTCCAACTCATTACACCCTATCTCTATCTTGAGCTAGTTCTATCCAGTCCACCTCATTACACCCTATCACTATCTTGAGCTGGTTCTATCCAGTCCACCTCATTACACACTATCACTATATTGAGCTGGTTCTACCCAGTCCACCTCATTACACACTATCCCTATCTTGAGGTAGTTATATCCAGTACACCTCATTACACACTATACCTATCTTGAGATGGTTCTATCCACTCCACCTCATTACACACTATCCCTATCTTGAGCTGGTTCTATCCAGTCCACCTCATTACACACTATCACTATCTTGAGCTGGTTCTATCCAGTCCACCTCATTACACACTATCCCTATCTTGAGCTAGTTATATCCAATCCACCTCATTACACACTATCACTATCTTGAGCTGGTTCTATCCAGTCCACCTCATTACACACTATCCTTATCTTGAGCTAGTTATATCCAATCCACCTCATTACACACTATCACTATCTTGAGCTGGTTCTATCCAGTCCACCTCATTACACCCTCTCCCTATCTTGAGCTGGTTCTATCTAGTCCACCTCATTACACCCTCTCCCTATCTTGAGCTGGTTCTATCCAGTACACCTCATTACACACTATCACTATCTTGAGCTGGTTCTATCCAGTCCACCTCATTACACCCTCTCCCTATCTTGAGCTGGTTCTATCCAGTCCACCTCATTACACCCTCTCCCTATCTTGAGCTGGTTCTATCCAGTACACCTCATTACACACTATCACTATCTTGAGCTGGTTCTATCCAGTACACCTCATTACACCCTATCCCTATCTTGAGCTGGTTCTATCCAGTACACCTCATTACACCCTCTCCCTATCTTGAGCTGGTTCTATCCAGTCCACCTCATTACAACATATCCATATCTTGAGCTGGTTCTATCCAGTACACCTCATTACATACTATCACTATCTTGAGCTGGTTCTATCCAATCCACCTCATAACACCCTATCCCTATCTTGAGCTGGTTCTATCCAGTCCACCTCATTACAACATATCCTTATATTGAGCTGGTTCTATCAAGTCCACCTCATTACACCCTCTCCCTATCTTGAGCTGGTTCTATCCAGTCCACCTCATTACACACTATCCTTATATTGAGCTGGTTCTATCCAGTCCACCTTTTTACACCCTCTCCCTATCTTGAGCTGGTTCTATCCAGTCCACCTCACTACACTCTATCTCTTTCAGACCCATTCAAATGTTGTCCTTCCATGTTCCTCTTGGTATTCCCGCTGATTTCTTCTCAGTGCGATTGCCAGTCAATACCTTGAAAGCAGTTCTAGTTTATTCCATTCTCGCTGCATGACGTCCTTGCCAATGTAAACGTCTAGATTTTTTAGCCTAACAAAGTACGATGATAAGTACATGTTATGCAATTCATCATAATGCCACCTCCTCTACTTTCTATTCATTATTTTAATCCCTTTTTGTACCAAACATTTTCATAAGAAAGCTACATTGTTTTCGGTCACACTACATTTTTTCTCGTACCGTTAGCTAAGATTAAATGTTTCAACCAGTAAAACTATTGTTCTGGACGTTTTAAGCCATACAGTTCTTCACAACAGGCGATATAACTTGCGAACCGAGCATTATCATGCATTTCCCGACTCTATTATCTCTCTAATTTCCACTAACATGGTTATTGCTAGTTAAAATTGTTCCTAAAGATTTGAACTCTCTACCGTTACCAAATGATATTTTGTTCGCAACAATCTCTAGGTTATTGTCCTCAATCTGTGTTCTCTGTGTGAGCATGGACTCCTTAGTCTTATTAGCGTTATCTTCTAAAACCATTTCTTGCTGTTTTCTAATAAAATTTCTGCAATTCTTGCAATAGCTTCCTTACGATTCGTACCTAAAAAATCTAAATCATCTGCTCATCTTAATGCTGCGTTGTACAGTTTAGCATCAACTCTTGCCACTTTCTTGCATTACCCTAATAACATATTATAAGGCTAGATTAGAAAGTAACTGGGAAAGTGCATCTCCTCATTAAAAACCATTATGTAATTTGAAAGTAGCTCATAAATTACACATAAAACATACCCTACAATTCGTATCTATCAAACATAACTCATTTGGCTTAAGTTTTTTTTTGCATCCCAGAATCAACTAGTATTTCTTTAAATTTATTTGTTTTAAATTAATTATAGGCCGTTTTAAATTTTAGGAAGGATGCAATTAAGGCGTCTACCCGTAGGTGGTAGCAACAACCGATGCCTATCAAGTAGTCCAAACCATGGGCGCAACCAGACATTTATTGGGGAAGAATATGCAATCTAGACCGTAGCCAAAATGAAATTTTGGTGTAGAGGGACTTAGGGGGCACCGCACCCTAACCACAAGATTTTAAGAAAATTCATTTATAATAAATGCCTCTACAACATGTTTGGAATTATTTTTATGGTAGCTTAAGTCAACTATTTAATAATGTCGGTTCTGGTTTGTTTTTCTAGTTTATAGTGAGTAGTAATAATAAAAAGTCACTCAACTGTGATAAATTATACCCTTATATAGAGCTTATTAATAAAGGCTGATTGAAACGATTACCATATTTATTACATTTTTATTTCAAAATTTAGAACTATTATGATTATAGTTGATATTAAGAAATTAGTTACGGTTTTAAAATTAGTGTGTACAGGATGTTATTAGTCTTATAGAAATTAAATCTTATAAGATTGTTTTACCCACTTAGTAGATCTTACACCTTAGCTCAGTCGGTATCTTGTCTGTCTACTGAACTAAGGGTCCCGGGCTCAATTCTCAGCATGGCCAAAAATTGATCAATGGGGAAATGTGGGTTTACTTACTCTCTTATATTGATAAATTAACGGTCGGGTGCTGGATACTGTGCCTGTCCTAGTCTTAAGTTAGATTGTAAGGCATATGAAGCTACGACAGGCCTAACAAGCCGGTAGTGGAAACTATAAGGCTTGAATAAAATAGTGACCCGGAACATAGGCTGTAAACAGTAATGGATGATAAAAACTGGATATTAACTGTTAATGTTTGAAATACATTTTAATTTATAATCAGCCCCAAGCTGTGGTCGAAACATATGAGGCGGTATATACCTCAATGCGTCAACTAACCAATTCTATGAGCTTTGCCAGTGCCAATGGGGAGAGGGGAAGTGGGGGGGATGTAAATTTCTAAAACTTAAAAAAAAGGTCTGGTGTGATAAGAAATATAAATTTATCAGGAAGGTGGATGAACCACCCTAGAGAACTAGAAAACCATAAAAGTTTATTTTTAATTTTATAGTTAATATTTGGAAAATATGGGAACTAGAATTTCAAAAACTAATACAATATACACCTTCTATGTTAAGTAGAAAATTGAAATATTTGCAATCATGTACAAAGACCACACCATCTATTTCTATATATACATAAATATGAGTGTCTTGGATAAATCACTCATGGCTCAGTTTGTGGAAAAATTGGTCAGTAATAATGTACCGTTGCCCAGAGCACACCCAAATGTACTAATCGTGTATGAACGGGAGGGACTTTTGACGACCAAGTCCGTTTGCCTTATGTGTATACTTCTAGCTGCTCTGTTGGCACAGAACGTTGTCCAGGGTGCAACATAGGAGGTTGTCTACACCTACCCGCCATGAGATGATGTGATGATAGTGAATATGGAGTTGTGGAGCCGTGGTGAGTCTTAACCAACTTAATCCTAACTAACCAAACCCTGGTGATCATTGGGAATATTCCCCTAAAGGGAAAAATACCAAAAGTACCAACAAGGAATCTAACCTTCATTTACATAAGCAACTATGTATATTTTCTTTGGAGTAAGAACAAAGAAGCGTTTGATACTTTTACTTTCTCAAAATAATCAGAAATTGAAGTGTAGTAACATCTTACTGTGGTGTCATTTATAGGAATATATCTATGGTATGATCGAGTTTTAGGAATTGGCCAGCAGTTTTCAAATCTATTTTCCAATTCAACTCAATTTTTAACCACCTCTTCACTTGTAACATAGGTATACTTAATGCCAAGAAGGTTTTTATCACAAAATTGAAACATATCCTCTAGAGTTAATATTTGATTATTGGTTGTCATCTGAAGGCCCCTCTTGGTCACTTCTCTTTTTGTAGTCCCTCCTACCCCATCACAAGCATTTTTCCCATGGCTGGTATCAAAAAAGTGCCACTGCTTGAAAGCCAGAGTCTTATCATGGTGACATAGATTGAGAAAGTTCTTCTTATTTTTGTACTGACTAGAATATCCGTCGCTGAATTATAAGCTCTTCATCACTAATGGGGCAGTAGTCTTGATATCATTTATCAAATGCTTTTGGAACGCACGAACTTTGATGGTATTGTGCTTAAGTTGGTTACTGATGATACAAAAATTTCTGCTCTTCATTTCACTTTGATTACTTTCTTTGTGATAGTAAACAAAGGGGTGAACAGTGGCTTGTTTGTTCACCCACTGAAAACTTTGTATTTCGTCTTGGATTACAAAATAAAAGTTTTCAGAAAAATCAGCTAAAACAATAGATTCTGTATCCAGCAATAAATAAATATATACCAGTTATGAAAATTTGGTTTACAAGCATAATACAGTCAATTGGGGGATATTTAAATAGTAAATTTCGAGTTTGTGAGGATTGTTAAGTTATGGAATTTTTTAAACTATTTTTACTGAAATCAGCATCCAAAAATCTCTAAGAATCAGTTATTAGTTTCCAAACCATTTTTCCATTGCAGGCCTGTGTTATTCTTGCCCAAAGTGTTCCTGTAATCTACTTGTAGTTACAACACACTGGTTGTTCTACCGTAGCTCATTAGTCACCAGTCGCTTTGCTCTAGTACAGTGGTCCCTGACTTGGGGTACGTGGTGGACCGGTTGGGGTTACGTGAAAATAATATTGGTAATGGTGGAAATCACCAAAAATATAAGGTGTTCAAATGAAAACACAAAAATAAAGTTAGAGCGTTTTGGTTTACAAAGAGACACGTATGTGAAAGTTCAATAGCCTACTCGTGAAATTAGTAAAAGTAAGGAATAGGTGTAGGCCTAGTAAATGATTGATACTTGGTTGTCACTGCCCTGCCCACCACTAATAATATAGCGCGATTACGCATGTGTCCTCCTCCTTTTCGCCAAAATTGTCACTGCGCCATCACACACTCTTCTTTCTCTCCCCCTTTTATATTGTTGTTCTTTTCATTTCTAGTAATTCTAGAAATATCCCGAATCGTCTCAGAGCTTCCGGTTTCGACGTTTTTATTTAAAACGCGTTAGCCATAATTTTAGCGTTCGATTGGGCGTCAAGTGAATAACGTGTATTAATAAGCCTAGCTTCGTTCCTTTTTTATGAGTGCTTAATTTGAAGTGTTTAGCTATTAGTCATTATTTTGAGTGACTTTCTGTTGATATTGTTTTGTGTCTCAAAATGGATAAGTAGTTGAAGACTGGAACTCTTAAGAAAGCGGCAACTAGCATTGAAATTCAACCTGCTGATTCGGTAGCTGCAAGTACTTTGAGGCAGTATGATGATTTACAAGCGCAAGGGGACCAGGGCCTGTTCTGGCAAGAGATAAAGTTAACACGATTAAAAAACTCAAAACATCTGTGCTTCTCTAAAGAAGAGAAAATATTCTGATGAATAGTTGAGATATGGATTTTCATTCACGGGAGATGAAGACTGTCCAAAACCACTGTGCGTTACTTGTGGAGAGATATTGTTAGTGGTGGCATGAAACCATCTTTATTAATGAGCCATTTAGAGACAAAACATCCAATTTTTAAACAAAAATATGTTAGTTTATTCCAGTGACTATCAAATGGCCCTAATCTAACCTTTTTGTGTTATCTGCAAACAAAGTCAATGAGAATGCGGTTGAAGCATCGTACAGAATAAGTTACCATTTTGCTTGAAACGGTAAAAATCATACAATCGCTGAAAATTTGATATCTCCTTGTATTAAAGATGCTGTTCAATGCATGTTTGATGAAGACCATGTCCAAAAGATTAACACTATTCCCTTTTAAAACAATACAGTTTCTCAGAGAATTAAAGACATTTCTGATGACATTGAATCTACAGTGATTGAAAGAATAAAAAAGAGTCCCTTCTTTTCAATACATGTGAATGCAAGCACTGATGTTTCCAATCTATCAATTTAGCTTGTTATTGCAAGATATTTAAATGGTAAAGGGCTTAAAGAAAATTATTTACTTTGAAATCCTCTCGCTGAAATATGCACAGGCGAGGACATATTTAATGACATTCAGGGTTATTTATGAGAAAAGGAAATTTATTGGGCCAATTGCTGTGGTGTTTGCACGGATGGTGGAAAATCTATGTCTGGTTGTTATAAAGGCCTTCGTGATCGCATCAAAGAAGTCGCTCCTCATATAGCTTGGAGCCATTGCTTGATTCACAGACAAAGCCTAGCGACCAAAAACCTCCACATTCATTGAAGGAAGAGCTCAATCAATTTGCGAAAGTTTTTAATTTTGTTAAAATCAATTTACAAACTCCAGACTATTCAAATCATTGTGCACATTAATTTTGCACACAGAAGGGAGGTGGTCTTCACGAGGAAAAGTACTCTCAAGATTGTTTGAATTTAGACATGAAGTTTAAATTGTTATTTTTTAGCAAAATATCCTTTTGAGTTTAGCTATAAGTTTCATAAAAGTGAATGGATTAAACAGCTCGCGTACATATCTGATATTTTTTCAGAAATAAGTAAACTTAACTTAGGAATACAGAACAGTTCCATAACCATATTAAAGGTGTCTTACACAATTGAGTCAATAATCAAGAAATTGGATTTTTGGGAATCTTGTATCAAAAAAGACCACTCTAAAGTTTTTGAGACACTTCACAGTTTCTTATCCGAGAATGATCTGAAATTGTCAAAATAAGTAAAAGTAGTATATTAACTCACTTAAAAGAAATTACGGTGTCATTCAGACAGTATATTTTCCGAAGTGAAATAGTGAAGATAACTGAATTTCAAATTCATTTAACGAATTGTTCTTTCAAAGAGTTGAAAAATTGACAGTTTTTGAAAAAGAAAAATTGACTGAACTTTCAACTGATTCTTCTTTATAGTATTTTAGAAAACAAAATAAATGCCATTGACTTCTAGGAGGCCGTAAAAGAAGAGTACAAAGACCTCGGTGATAAAGCAATAAAATATTTATTGCCTTTCATGAACACAGCTTGTCGAAAGAGCATTGTTGTCTTATGCGTATATTAAGAATAAATATCGCAATAAGCTTGATGCAGCTCCTGACTTGGGATTATATCTGTCTTCATTTGCACCTGATTAAAAAAAATCTCAGTTCCATGAACAAGCTCAAGGATCACATTGTAATTATTAAGAGCCTCCTTTGAAAACTTATACATCAAGATGAATAATTGTTATGAACTTTCATCATAAGTTAATGTGGTTAAAAATGATTTTAATGCTGCTTTTATTTGTTTTGATGTTAGTCTGCTAATATAAAAAAATTGAAATAAATTGTTAAATGTAAAATCCAAAATAAAAGCATATACATGTCATTAATTTGAGTCGTTTGATTATGTGGCCAACTTAAGAACATTACTACCTAACAAAAACAAACTTTTTGTGGGAGGGGGTATGAGATGAGGGGGTACTCATAAATGAAAAGCCTAATGAAGGGGTACGGGAGAGAAAAAATTTTAGGAACCGCTGCTCTAATAGCTTAGTGAAACAAACAGCTGTAATTTCTATCTAAAAACGATTGAATTCAGCTCTAACTACCAGACATGCACAGTCCTTTAGGAAAACATGGCCCAGGTATCCGTGAAAACACTCTCTCATGGAGGTATGTGGAGCAGAGCCCGTGGCATGTGTTTGGAGGCGTTCAAGAATTACTTAAACACCTTTTTAGCCACTTTGGACCCCCTTCCCTCTTTGTAAGCAAAGATAGGCCCCGCACCTTGCCTACGTTATATTTTTAAAACTTTTTTGTAATATTTTCATAGGAATAACCATTATTTTTTATTCGATTTATAAATCTAAGGTAATTATAAACGTAGAGATGTAAATTAATGTTTCGAAATATTCACAAAACACACTGCAGTAAAATGAATTTAAATATAAACAGGTAAATTAAAAAAAAAGATATTAGATTATATTAAATATCTAAATTTAATTTAGATGATAAAAATAGTATTATTAGTGAATACATGAATTATTATAGTTATAAAAACTCCAAACTACTTTTAAACTGATGACCAAGGTCCTTTAACCCACGTCTCGACACTTTTAATTATTATATGTCCGTTTGGGATGGCTTGGCTTGGTCACTGCCATTCTTGTCCGTCTCTCTCTCTCTCTCTCTCTATCTTACGCAAGCATTGTTCTATACCCCCTTTGCCTTCTTGTCAGAAAAAATAATCAAAGCTCAAACCCCTCTCCCTTCTGATGGTGCTAACGTAATACTTGAACACCCCCTTTGTTCAAATGGGGACATAGTGGGAGAAAACATGTCACAGCTACAGTTGTACAATTCTCCGCTTACCCTGGCATCCCTCCATGATACACCACTGATAGCTATATTCTATTATTTTTTAAAGAATAAATCACACATAAAAGTACGCACTCAGCACAAAAATAACTGATTGACACTCGCAAAACTGATCCACAGTAGCTCTTTTTGTGCACATGTAACTTATTTTGGGTGTTTAATTCTCTACTCTTTGGTAGCACGTCTGTCTACTGAGCTAAGGGTCCCGGGTTCAATTCCCAGCATGGCCGAAAAATGCATCATTGGTGAAATGTGGGTTTACCCTTTCACAGTGATGAATTAATGGCTGGGGACTGGATGTTGTGCTTGTCCTAGTCTTAAGGTAGATTGCAAGGCATATGAAACCACGACAAGCCTAGCAGGCCGGTAGTGAAAAATATATGGCTTGAATAAAAATACTGACCCAGACCATAGGCTGGACACAGTAATGGATGTCAATAATTATCTACTCTTCCTCCCCTCAATTATTCGCTATCAAAATGATTTTCTTGACTAATGTAATATAATGAACATAATATTATATAACTGAGAATATTTATCAGTAAGTCCCGGCACAGATGTATTTAATTACCAAACCCTTCCTTCAGCTCTGTCAAAGTTTGTGCTTTCACGCTTTGTGAATGTGTGGAATGCCAGACCCCCACCGTGGTTCGGAACCCACGTTAAACTGTAGGTCCCCCCTGCTCTCCACCCTCATCATTCTCACATATCATCCTACCATCTGGGGATAGTGGAATTCACCTTATGGTGCGGCAGAAGAGGGCACAAGTATTTTTTACAGTTTTTATAGCATTACATTTTTTGGCCAAAATAAATCAAATATTTCTCCAGTAGTAACATAGAGTTTAGTTTTATGCACATGCTAATATCAACAAATAGTGAATATCTTTCAAGGGTGACCTGGAATTTTGTCAAAAAATTTTAAATAAAGAGAAAAAGTATTGACAACATTCCAGGACACCCTTGACAGATATTCAAGATCTGTTGATATTATCACGTGCATAAATCTAAACTCTATGTTGCTACTGGAGAAATATTTGATTTATTTTAACCAAAAAAAAGTAATGCTATGAAAACTGTAAAATTACTCGCGCTCCCTTCTGCCGCACCTTAACGGTGTCCCCGCCTCAGAAATGAATTCCTCCATACACCAGGAGAGCAGAGGAAGAGAAGGTCGAATGACCAAGGTCTAGAGAATTAGCCCCACCCCCATATTTAACAGTCACGTAGTTAGCCTTTTTGATAAGGTATGTATTAGTACAAATGTATTTAATAAAATTGTTAATAATTATGATTAAAAAGGGACACTATTTTTTAGGGTTGTGTGGAGTGTCACGGGACATTCTTTCCAGATTTCTTCCTTCACCTCTGACAAGACATCTTGTGAATGTGGGGAATGCCAGGCCTCCACCGTGGTTCGGATTCCACGTTAAACTGTAGGTCCTCCATTTCATCTCACAATCACCCTACCATTACACATTAGCGTAAGTGCGTATATCCCGAACGGGTAGTAAGACGTGGTGCTAATAATAATAATAATCATCTTTGTTTACTTAACCTATCAACTTAGTTGAAATAAGGTCTGGAGTATTTGTATGTCTGGACTATTGGCAAGGTAACGAAGAGTCTGATGCTAAATAGAGAGGCTATTGGCTGATCTCCAGGAATCACTGGGATTATAGGAAAACACCGTCCTAGCACAGGTATAAAACCAGGGTGATTACTCATTGTGAGCCTACTATGGGATTTGAAAATACTGGATTTCACCATGTAAGAGGATTATATTACGCGATCATGATTCCAATATCTTATTTAGTTGTAATGATATGCCCTGAACTTCATACAATATTTTATAAATACTCTGCTTAGATTCGAACCACGCTGCCGATAGTATTAGGAATTCAGAACGTAGGGGAGAGTCACTTATTGAACTAAAATGTTTTTAATTTTTTCATTAAATTCTACTTTCCTCATCCCTACTCCATTAGCGTATTTAAATTCTTATATATCTTCTGTGTTGTAAGATGCAGTGAAAAAAATTAAGTTGTCTATTACTATTTAATAAATAGATATATATTTATAATACATAATGTAGTACTTTACAAAACATAATATAGTATGAAGAGAAGTTTTTTTTTCTAATAAATATTTATAATAGAATATGTCAACTCTGTAATGAGGTTTATTCCGTAAAACTCATTATTAATCTATAAATACATGAAACAACACAATCATACATATTCTTTCTTTCTCATATAGTGTATTAAAGTGTGGAACGACATTTTCAAAATTTGGTTGTAAGTAAATTATCTTTAAGAGATTTTTTTTTTCCAAAAGATTTTCTCCAAAAAATCAAGGACGCACCGTTGTTTTGTAATTAAAACACACAATATCAATTTCAAACAAACTTGTTACAGACATTTTATAATAGTTTCAAATTAAAAAATAAAATAAAACACAAAACTAAACTGGCCTAAATGTTGTACATATAATAATATAACTATGAAACATCTAAATAACATGTTTTAACAAATTCCATTAAATTATTTCTGCTGTAACCCCAGAAGAAGACAGACACAGGGACAGATAGACTTTTCAACCCCAATTTTTCAGTTAGAGGGAACATAAAACGTCAATATCCAACGTAATCTCAAAGTCAAGAATTTTCTCGAATAATACAACTTCTCTATCTTATAAAGTAAAAAATGAGATTCTTACTAACTCAAATCCGTTAAAGATAAGAGCAGTGACCTCAATATAATGATGGTTCACCACTACTTCCCCCTACGCAGATGCGAGTATACTTCCTTTAAATTTCGCCTTATTCAGTCTTAACATATCATAGTAAATAGTACTGTATATGTACTTGTAGCACTAAAATCTCAGCGTTATCCGTGAATAGACTATCACATATATCTTCTTCGAGTAGTTTAAACCGAACTACTTAGTTAAGTTTTGTTATCAACTCATATGTTTGTGTTTTATTCTATATCCTCACGAATTACCCTACATTGATTGTTTTGAATCAATGTATTAGTATATATTGTTCAAATATTACTAAATATTAAAAAGGAAACTAATTATCTAAGCAGTTTAAATCGTATATTATTTTATACACACCGAATACACACACACACATTTTTTGATTCAAAGAATGTGGTTTTTTTACAAACAAACTTTTAACGTGATGCAGTCCTACTTCCTTTTGAACTGGAACTTTTCACGACCACAATGATCTATAAATGCCGCGTGATAGGGAGAATGGAAAATAAAGGCACGGGCATTTGTAAATACTGTGTGTACTACTTCAAATCGTGTCGTAAAAGCCCCCGATTCTATACTTGTAGGTGTCTCAGCGTCCAAACAGTTGTTTCCTGATCCTCCCCCCCTCTGTCATCATCACATTGGTCACTAACTCCCTCGCTGCGTGACCAAACAACGTTACGTGGAAACAAATGGATTCCATTTTGTACCAGTCAAAAAATTGCAAAAAAAACACAAAGACAATAAAGATAATATTGAACGAAGTGTCTTTTTCAAATTTCTTGGTTAGTCTTCATAGCTACTTTCTCGCGATATGACCTAACTATCTCGATGGTGTTTGGAAGAAGGTGTAATTTCTTACGACATAGAAACAAATACTGAACCCATGCACTTTAAACTCCCTCAAAACTTAGGTGAGAAGGCAACGGGTGGGGGAGGGGCTCCGATCCCCTTTTCTTAACGAGATTAACACATTTGTTAAACAAAGCCCTTCCCTTTTACCCAAGTCAATCCTCTAAATGGAATAATACTCCCCTTCCTTCTCCTCCTATTTTCTTCCCTCATTCTAAAACCGCAATTGATTTTCTATTAAAAGTCAATTTATCCTCGCTTTAGCAGCGTGGCAGGAAAATGGAGGGGGGTGGTTGTCTATGTATGTGTTTGAGGGGGAGGGGGGTTAAGGGAGCAGAGTTATGGGACGGGTGTGAGGGTACGGTCTAGGGGTCGTTGTTGAACAAGACCAGAGGTATGAGGAGCTATGAATATGGGCTGCAGGTTCTGGTTGACGATCACTCAATAAATAGCCTACCCTCTCTCCCTCCGTCTTACATACTCACCCAACGAAATTAGACTTGTCACAAATTAATTCTCTAAGGTATAAATCATTATGCTGGCCCCTAAAAGAGAGAAGTGGAGAAAACACCCTCGATTAAATTAATTGAATGAATTATTTAAGTCCAAGAACCTCGCTTGCCATGAATACAAGGGATGAAGAAGAATTTGAAAAATAAAGACGAAGAAAAAAATGCGAAAAACCAAGCGTTTATCAGCGAGTGTTTCACCTAGCACAGTTTGTTGGTCCCTACAAGACCAAGTTTCTGTACTAGTTTCAATGATTTGGACATAAATCACAAAACAATTATAAAAGTCAATAAATATTCACAAAATTAAAGATGTGAGACATTGTAATTTCATAACTAAACAAAATGTATGCTTTATAAGATATATAAATTATTAAAGACTTAGATATTGTGTTAAAATACTCTTTAATATGTTCTTAGTTTCCGTATGCTTACAGATATTAATAAATAATTATAATTGCATAAAACAATTATATAATAGTGGAAGAAGAACTATATATCCAAACCCTCTCCTTAGACCTAGAAAATTACATTTTTTTTGCAATCAATTTTTAATAGAATGGTTTGTTGTTTATTAAAAGTGATTTTGATACACATGTACTAATTAAACTGATGTGTTAAGGATTAGAAAGGTTGAATTTAGAGGAAGTGTACCTGCATTTTCTTGGAGCAAATGAAGAAAACCATGGAGGAAAAACTACACTCAGCACTGGGATCGAACCCCGTCTTTGGTAGTCCAGTCAATTACGAAAGTAGTGCCTTGGAGTACAATTAATTAATTTAAATCTAAATCAATAAGTTAATTTTGTATTGTGAGATTAGAAAGGCAGCATTGGTTGAGCATTAAAATATCGAAATGTTATATTAGGCCCATGACAGCCTTGAAGAGGTTAATAAAGGATTAGACTAGCTTTTATTTACGATATTATATTAGATCCTGTCTATATGATGATAAGGTAATTTATATGTTCTAGTTGTTATTTTATAACAGAGTTATATAATTAAAACATTAATTAATTCTATGCTTCCATGAAATGGTCTAAATTAAAAATTAAACTGTGGTTTCAATCAAGAGCAGATTGAATCCATTGCTTCAGAACAGGAAGGTTGTTAGCGAACGCCAATATAAGTTTTTTTAATTCTATTTTACTTAAATGCAAGTATTTACTATACAGAGATATTCATATCTTCAGGTGGAGAAATATAGGCCTACAGGTTGAAGAGGTTGACAAGATAAATATAGCCACGCGATGCACTTGGAGTTGGCGATGATACAAGACGACAAAGTTGGTGCTGTATGCACCTGGGGGGTAGGCAACTCATCTACCTTCAGCACAACAATTATGGCCAGTTTCATAGTCAAATTTAGTACGCCTTAAGAGCGGTGCTACACTAAGCAAATGACGACACCTACCTAAAATCGAATGGAATGGGCCGTTCTCGAATAGGAAACTGGCCCATTCCATTCTGGTTAAGGTAGGTGTCGTCTTGTACTTAGTGTAGCGCCGCTCTTGAGGCCTACTAAATTTGACTATGAAACTGGCCCTAAATGTTGATTGTCGACAATGCAATGCCGCTCTGCTACGCTGTCACCATCGTGTCTGTCAGTGGAGAGAGTGGTGGGGATGTCTGTGTCGGTTTGTGTGGCATGCTGCATGTGTTGCCTACCCTCCAGGTGCATGCAGTGCCAAATTCGATGTCTCTTAGCGCCGCCATTTGGCGTCATCCACCCCTAGTTCATTGCATGTAAATACTTATCTTGTCACCCTCTATGACTTATATAATATAGAGCTCTGAATAGCTCTATAAATAGCTAGGTATATACATAGCGGACTCATTTTAATTATTTTTTTATTATTATTATTTAGCACCGCGTCTTACTACCCGTTCGGGTTATACACTTTAAGTACTAACTACGCTAATAGATTAGGAATTGGGAAGGTTGAATTAGAGGAAGTGAACCCGCATTTGCGTGGAGGGAGAGTGGGAAACCATTCAGGAAAAACCACCCCCAGTTCACCCAACCGAGATTCGAACCTCGATCTCCCCGTCCTCAGCATTCTGGCTCAACACGAATAGCGCGTTAGCCAACTACGCCATCGAGGCGGGTATTTTAAAATTGATATTCAATTAATGATATGGTCAGAAATTTAAAATATTTTACAAAAAAACTTATAAATACAATTTTCGTAAATCGTGGGAATATATCAAGTAAATAAACGATAAAACATACAAAATGAGGTAAATAACTTTAAAACATGACACAAAATAATAACTTTAACGTGGGTCTTTAATAAATCCATTTTATCTCGTTGTCAACATATCATGTTTTCTTCTATATAGATTAGTTTGGATAGAAATAACTGAACGTGTAAAAGTCGATTCAGCGAGTATGGTGCCGTGTTGGTTCTCTTAAGATTTTCTTTTTGGATGGATTTTAAATTATGCCAACATTTTAGTCAAACGAACGGGTCATCCATTGGGAAACTCCCCGAAATCTCTGTCGAAGAATACGTTCCTTGCCGAAAACAAATGATGAAATCTACCCATAGTTTTGTACGAGCTATAAGTTTTTATCATTCAATAGGTTTATAATGGATCTAACACTTTGGCTAAGTTAGTAGCGTGTCTATCTGCTGAGATAAGGGTCCCGGGTTCGATTATCATCATGGCCGAAAAATGTAACATTGGTGAAATGTGGGCTTACCTTTTCACATTGATAAATTAACGGCCAGGGACCAGATGTTGTGCCTGTACTAGTCTTAAGTTAGACTATAGGGCATATGAAGCTACGATAGGCCTATCCAGCCGGTAGTGGAAAATATATGGCTTGAATATAAAACTGACTCAGGCTACAGGCTGGAAACAATAATGGAGGTAAATAAAGTAAACAACTGGTACTGAATTACACATGGACTTTCTCAATCAATTGTTTAAAAATGAAGATATTTACCAAAATTCTTAGTATATATTAAAATAAATAATATAAACTTGCAAACCCGAGCAAAAATTGAGTTAAGCCCACGTAAAACATTTTTGACTCCCGGTTTTAAATTTTTAAAGAGCTAAAGTCCTCGAGTTTTCGATAATGACTTTAATGTCACAAGGATTGATATTCCCTATGCAAGTGTTTTGGGACTAATTTTTTATTTTTTGGAAAAATAGGAGCAAAAATAAATTTGAAAACCCATTAATTGAGTATTGGTAAAATTAATGAACATTTCAGAAAAGCCATAACAGCTACGCTAAGGTGTGTCCTGTGAAAGGACAATATCAACAAGCTCTGCAGAAGATAACAAAGCTGGAGGGACCTATCACTCAGACGACAGGTGTGGAACTGAAGTTGGAATCAACCGATGGAGGAATCCAGCTACCGGAAGAAGCTCAACAATGGAACATATCTAGTAGTCAGAAGACCATTTTACAAAGGTATGCTCAAACACTAGTGCAAGGAAAATTAGGAAATCACCACAAACCAGTTAAACAGGAAGAATTTGTGAGCCAGGGGAAATTAAGAAACATGGCGTATTAGTGGCAAATTAGTTGGCAAAATACAGCCAGATAGAATCATATTTTTGAAAATTTTGAATGTTATTCAGGAGGACATTCGGCTAGAGAACGGTCATAATATATATTTTACAATTCTGTATGTCTGTCTATCCCTGGCCACAGATCTGAAACGGCTTGATTGATTTTGTTCAAACTTGATCTTTGATTTGATATTATTGGCCAATAACTCGGGAACTTTTTGTATTTTAACCCTTGCCCTCAACTAAGAGTACTGATAAGTGATATTTTCAATTCCAAATTTTTAAGAAATGGCTTTAACCATTTATTTTAAAATCGACAATGAGGGAGTGTTTTACATGACAAATAACACTGTATGCATGAATTTTGGGTAAAAATTCGCTTAGGGGTAGCTTACTGTTGAGATATTTTCGAAAATTCAAAATATATTGAAAATCGCTGTAGCAACTTTGTTCAAAATCTATAGCTGGGGAATGTCTGACATGATAAACAAAATCATACGCTTGTTTTTAAGGTAAATTTCGTTTAAGGTTAGTAAACTATTTTTTTATATAGAAATTTTAAGAAATGACTTTAGAAATTTCAGTCTGGGGGCAAGTGTCCCCCGTAGGATCTTTGAAGATATAAGTGTGGGAGATATCTCAATCTATTCCTTTTATTGCGAAGAATAAGAATATTAATAATGATAATCTCAAAATTTATCTCTACACCTAAAAGAAGATGGCATAGAAAATGGTTATAAAATAATAAAAACACATTGCTGTTTGTGTATATCAAAAAAATAGAGCCATATTAGAAAAAAATTAATTAACCAACATCCGCAAGGAATATATACAACATGGCCGTCTTGAGAGTTAAAGTTGTAAGATTGTGTACGCAGTTTAATGCGGTATCAAATTTTTTTGGGGGGGGGGCGTAGAATTTAAATATGTGGTAAACAATGTTGTCAGAAGCTAAAGAAACTTCGTAATATTAGCACACATATTAAAATAGAGTTTTTATTCACATCATGTAAATCGGGGGGACAACGGGTTATTATAAAAGGTTTGACTTTTTTTAGAATAATATATTTATTAGAGAAATAAACACATTTATATTTAAAGAATGTTTTTTATAATTTAGCTTAATAATCAATAGAATCATCACTTTGAAGAAAACAATTTTGGTCTTCCTGTTTATTAAGCTCATTTTCACATAATTGATAATCTCCAATACACTGGCACATTTCTGTGCACTCCATTTTGTTCGTCGCACAACTACAGTTGCGGGTACATCTTCTTTGCTCTTTCTCTCTCTCCACTTTCTTACAGCTATGCTATTTTGGGTGGTGGTAGTACAGGGTATAGTTTAAGTCCTACTGCCAGGTTAATTCTCTTAATTGACGTTTGAAGTTCTTCTCTTGTTGGTAATAAATACTCATCATAAGACTGTTTCTTGGTCCTACCACCTTACCTCATCAATATATACCATTACAGTATTTAGTACATATATTTGATAAACAATTTTTTCTATGATTGCCATAGTTTCATCGGAAGCATTTTGTATTGTTTCAAGACTAGCCATTGACTCAAGAACATCATCAGTGGTGGATTCATAAGCTCTCCACCAAGTCACTTAACTTTTATTTGCATATCCAGTAGTGTCACATCCTGACAGTGAATGTAGTTCTGGCAATGCGGAGGATTTTAAATGTCCAAGGGCATTATAAAGTGAATTCAGACTTTTATATCGCTTTATCCCATATCCAAGGAGAATTCATGTATCTGGTGGAATAATAGGGTATCCTCTAAGAACCAGAATCATTACGTCAGAATATGGAGATTGCATGCAATGTTTTCATTCCATTTTGAGCCATGTAAATGCCGCGCAGAAGTATTGTCGTGTGTGTTAACTTGAGCGGTTCGCAGAATTTTGACATCTTTGTGGGCAGTTGCAGACCGCAAATAATCGCCAACTGAAAGTAAAATTCTCTGTGTTCTCAGTAACATAGTTATTTAAATACTCTGCAAGAAAGTTTGTCAATGCGTATATTGTTATCTCATGAGACAAACTACTTTCTCATTGAAGTGCTGCTTATTTGTTGCTGGCATTATCTTGTACAGAATTCTACCAGTATTTATTTTAAGATGGTCTATAAAGATACTTTCAATTAACCTTTTTTTGTAAATATCAAATGTGGGGTTAACCTCTATGTAACTCTGGTACTTATCACTCATAAACTTGCAGAAATTAATCTCTAAGTCATAGAAAGTACTCACAGCATCTGTATTGGTGAATGTATTTAATTGTGCCTTATCATACACAATTGCGTCTTTTTCCGAGGCAGATCCTGCTGGACTAAATTTAATGACTCACTACCACACATATTGTCTGTATTATTAGAGATCCTCTTAGAAATAGTTTATAACATATCTTCAAGTTTATGCTTAGCCCAGCAATAATCCTTGATTCCACCACGATAAAAAAATCCATTTGGCAATTGTAGACAATTCACACTGAATAATGAACTGTTTCATGTCTATATCAGGTATGGATCTTAAAGCTATTACGAGCCTAAAATACAGCAAAGCATTGGATTTCATTTCAATTAATTTGTATTTTCATTCTACTTTCACCTTTATGCCAGGCAATTTGCAAAATTTCCACATCAGATTTTTCAAGGGTGACCACTTCTTTCTTTATAGGTTGTCTCAATGCATTCTTTCACAAAACTGTAATTTGTTTTCCAGCCTCTTTTACTCTACTTATATAGCGTTCCATATTCTATGGGGAAAATTTGCTGAGTGAACAGTTGACTGATATGAGTGTTTCTGAACGCAAAAACATTAGTTGTAGATGTAAAAGCTATTTATAGTAGCTTTACATTTTTATCCTGTCCATTTATAATTTTGAGGGAGATACTGTGATGGCGGTTTCCCTTGTTTGTTTAACTAAGACCTGCAAAATATTCACTTGTTGAAGAAATGTGGGAAAACTCGTTTTCTTGACTCATTGAGAGCTATTCTGGTCATAGCTCTTTCGCAGGGCCGCATCTAGGGGGGGGGGCAAAGGGGGTAATTGCCCTGGGTATCACATTCCAGGGGGGCCACATTTCCTGCAAAAATGATTAAAATCAGTTACAGTTACTCTAAATTTTGCATCAAATAATGTACAGATAACATCAATAAGTATTTTCTTAGTGATAGGATTCCATTGCAGATTCCTGTAAAGCCTAACTTTATGTAGTTTAAGATTTACATTATTCAAGTAATTTGCTGCAGTACAGTAGAATCCCTGACTGTTTGCACCTTCATCCTCCTATGATCGTGGTTCAATGCTTCATCAGAACCAAGTGTGGAAAACGATGTTATGATCTTATTCATGTCCCAATTAACGTTAAGGGTTTCTTTCCAGATTAATGGATCTGGTGTTTCCAGTTCATTCATTTATGATGGATATGACGATGATATTCGTGCATAGTTCTGTGTTACAAATTCTCGAGGGGCTGCTAAGGACAGGAACCAGTCTGATGTTCTTACAACCTCCACAAAGAACAACAATGCTATCATTATATCCTCTAAGTTTAAGTCCTTGAAAATTTGAACGCTGGCTAATTTATCCCCTGTTTATCAGAACATTGGGGTATATTTTCTAAAACTGTGGGTTCTTTCAAAGCAGATACCAATTTAAAATGCGTTTCCTTTATGTTAACTTCATCTCCTTTGTTAAAAGCATTTTGCAACTTGAGGTACCATACGCTCAAGAATACTTGCATTTTGTTGACTTAACTCGTCAAATAAAATAATCGAGAATTCTAACAGAGATTTAACATGAGCTTCTAAGCCTCTGCATACATGTTAGCTCTCAAGGATCTACCGAGCAGTACCTGTACCAAACATATTAGTGTATACCCCCATATAAGGAATTGTACTTATATATACCAATGTTACGTATGATGGCAATGCTTATAATAAATATATTATGAAGTTCATCAGATTTCAATACCAGTTTCCGTTTACAATCTTATTGTTCCATATCCAGCTGTTTAACAGGTTTATACAATGCCATGTATATAGTTACTACAAATTTGATTCCTGGCCCAAGTACGAATGAATTTACTTTTTCACGCTGTTTCATAAAAGTTAGTTGCGCATAGTGAAATGTAGGTGAGGCTACAATTAAAGGTAACGTGGAAGCTTTGGACACTGGTTTTGTTTCACCTATTAAAATTAGCCTCTGATAAAATGTTTGACAACATATTTCAATTGTGCGCCCAAAAAACACATACCTTACCACTTCATTCAACCAAGCGAAAATTTTTACAATTTTGATTTTTAGGATGGCCCTATTGGACGACATGTTGAATATCTCCTTCAGTGGATGTCAGATTATTTTTTTTGACAACTTATTTGGCACTCCTGGCCTTAAAACATATTATTTAACTCCAATTTATTTCATATACACCAACTAGAATTTTTATAAAAAATATTTCAATCTTTTGGCCATCATTCTGCTTTATGATCTCCAGACAAATTTTTATCTTATCGCCATTGGTGTTCTTATTATTTACAATAAAAGTAAGAGATTGAGATAGCTCCCACATTCTTATCATCAAAGAGCCCATGAAGCTTGTTTTTTAAACTTGAACCCAAAATGTTCGGTTCAAAATGAGGATCTGTTAATTTTTTTCCTATTATAAATAATAGTTATACATACTTGTTTTAATTAAGAAACTACAAATTATAAATAATTTACTGGAAAATTATTTTTATAACAACAGGATTTAAAAAAAATAGCTTCAATGATTTTTTTTTCAAAATTAGTATTCGGAAACTATTTTACATGATATTAGATTTTTTTTTCTATAAAAATAATTAATATTACGGTAGTTCACTGATAACAAATTTTAGAGAGTTTGAAATATTTCGAAAATGGCTGTTAAGAATGAGTATAAAATGGGTATCTGGGAATAGGTTTTCATTGTAAATAAGAATATATTTTTATTTTCACTTGATATAAATAATTTAAGGGTAGTTTATAAATAATATATTTTTATATTTTATCCCTAAATCTAGTGTATATGTTATGGGTAGTGTGCAAAATCTGGATAATGTCGAGATTAGCCGGGAAATGTTGACATTATCCAAGTGCATTGGATAAAGTCAGAAATAGAAAATAATGTATCTAATTTTTGACCTTATCCGGATAATCTCGACATTAGCCAGCAAGACTTGGATAACGTTGAATACTATTTGTAAAACTAAGCACGTGTGAATATGGATTATATTTTGGAACGACATTTTGATCTAGAAATTGAATCATTGCAATGCAGCTACATTCGAAAAACCTCATTTTGATCGTTTCTTTTCCACTAACCCTAAACTAAACAAATATTCTAAATGCCTCCTTTTGAGTCTTTCTTTTCCACTAACCTAACCTAAACCAAACAAACATAGCCTAAAACCACCTAATGTAACCTAACCTAGCCTAACCTAGCCTAGCCTAACCCAACTAACCTAACCTAACATAACATAACATAACCTAACCTCAATCCTAAAATTTTGACATTATGCAAGTGCGGGTGGATAATGTCAATAATAACCGGATAAACTTCGAAAAACATTATTGAATCACCTCTCATTTAACATTATCAACATATATTGAATCATTTCAACATTAGCTGGATAATATTGACGTTATCCAAGTTCGAACTTTAGATTAGAACCTTGATATCTCCGTCATCGGTAGATCTACTGCGAGGGTACCACTAAGACCATGCTGCCACCGATGCGGCTGCCTGGAATCTTGAAATTTTTGCTTTACAGGAATGTAACACGATTGCACAGAAAAATCTAAAAGTGGGACATTTAAAAATGGCTCACTGGGAAATGGAGAGGTTATAATTAAAATCTTTTTTTATGAGGTAGAAAATTAAAGTTGGCAGACAGGTAGAATGGCAACTCTTGATAAATAAATTATAAAGATAATAGTAAACGGTAGATAACTTAAGCTTGGCCGGCAGGTAAAAAAAAACCCACTTTGAATAAATATAAAGTGGTGAGAATATTAATTTGTTAATTGAGACTTTGGGAAACAGATGGGGAAGGGGTATGAGTAGAAAAAGATAAAACAAAATTTTGGTTTGGTAAAAAATTTAAATTTGTCATGCAGCCAGAAGCACAAATTCAAATAACCATCGTCGATTTAAAATTCTAAATTTCTGAACAGGAGTTGTTTAAAAGGAGGAGGTGGGGGTTACAGTTTCCAAAACAAATAGAAACTACTACTTTGCTGTGTAGTAGAAGAGGTATAACGACCACTCCAAATAACCATAAGCTATTGAATACTTTAAATGGAAAAATAGAGAAGGAAAGTTCGGGGGTTGAGTAACAAGAAAAAAACCTATTAGGTAAGGGATAAAAGTGAAATTTGCCAATAATATAGAGGGATAACTCCAATGATATATAAGCGTTAAATGGTTATTATTTACGAAGGGAGCTGGGGAAATTNGGGGGGGGGGGGGGGTCAAAATTTCACAAATAAAAATTACAAATTACTTTTCAATGTGGCAGAAGATTGAAATTTTTCAGTAAAGTATAAGAACCACCTCCAACAACCATCAAGGTCTGATCCTTAACTTTCAAAATGAAGAAGAAGAAGTGAATTTTAAAGAGGGTTCCTTCAAGTTTCCTAAAACACTTATTGGTGTGAAATAAAATGGAAGTTCTAGAGGAGAGCTGAATGACGTCTGAACACATTTAAAGCTCGAGAAATGGAAAAGCTAGAAATTAATACAACTAATGTAGAACACCTCTTTTCTGTGTGGTTTGAAATTTAAAATTCCCAGGAATGTAAATAAGCTATATCAGATAGTAAAATAGCTCTAAAAATTTCAAAATTTCAAATATAATGTGTAAGCTGAAAAGGAAAGGGGGACTAGTAGCTTAAAATCGTTCCAAAATTATTTTAAAATATTTTATTCCGCATAGAAGAAAATTTAAATTTGACAAGCATGTAAGTAACCCCCACCAATAACTATAGAAACTAGAACGTTTGGAATTTAAAAATAGGGGGCAGGAAATGACTAATATAAAACAAAAATTATTGGTATGATAAAAAAAAATTGTATAGGCAGACGAGAAAAATCTAAAAATAAACGAATACATAAACCAAAGATTAGGCTATCAATAACAATAACAAAGCAAAAATAGAAGGATAAATTAGCGATGGTCAAGCTATGAGATAACAATTAAAATAAATCAGTTATGGTTGTATAGCTCGCTGAACTGTGATGCTCTTTGGAAAACCATGATGCTTATTATTCATTATGTTTCGGTAACAAAGTATTTTATTTATTTATGCTCTTTAGTAAACTGTGATGCTCTTTTCTCCGGAAGATTTCTGTAACAATGTCTTGTAGTTTGTTTATCCTTTTTTATGACAATACTTAAATAAAAATTGCGTTGTTAAATGATTACGTTTGTTTGTGCACTCAGTTTGTGGTCTCAAATATATAAACCATTTAAATTTATTTATTACCATAGTTGGTTTGTGATTGCCATGGTTATCTCAGAATATTACAACGAGGAGCTATCAAAAAGTGGGCAGTCAGATGTTGAACATTCTAATATGAATTAGTTTTGGTGGCATTTAGCCGTGTGAATAACGAGTAAAACTGCTAATACACTATACGAAAAAATATGTGTGATTGTGTCGTACCATTTATTTATTTATTACTTGACACAAGAATATTTTTAAAAATAACAGTTTGTAAAATTGGTCTTAATAAATGAATTCATTTTTCCTATAGCACTCACGAAGAGGGAATATATAATTAAAACAAGTTTCCAAATACCATAAAAACACTAATCAAGGCAGGTCTTCCTTGTGCAAACCTTAAGGGTCTACAGAAGAGTCAAATTATCTTAGCATGTGATTATTTTGTATGGGAATCTATTTGCTCTCTCTTGATCAACAAACATTTGTTTTGAAATAAACAAGTTTTCAGACCTTCCTTAATATTTTCGTAGTTATAAAACAACTTTTGTGTATTTCTTAAAATTGAGAGAGGTTGTACTAATAAATTATTAAAACTTTAGTATATATCGTAATACTTTTTATATGGCAATGAAATGAATACATCAGAGAAGGCCCGACAATGCTTCATTTAAAACAAAAGTTTGTTAATCAAGAAAGTACTAGTTTCCCCACAAAAACAACTATTAGGTTAATAATAATTCATCCCTCGATTGAACACCCCTAAGAAATGTAATTAGCCAAATGTATTTAGAGTTTCATCGTACAAACCAGTGAAATAAAATATCTGGTTTTAAGTTAGCTAATATCAATAATAGTAAGATCTATCTACCTTTTATTTAACCATGACAGATTGATAAAGGGGTGTGTTTGTTGGTGGCATGCAAAAGTCTCGGAGGAAGAGTAGGAAGTAGAAGGAGGAATAGGGGAAGGAGGGGAAGTGAAGTGGGGGGGGAAGAGGGTAAGATAAGAAGTGAGGGGGAAAGCAATACACGAATGAGCTTGTTCAGCAGAGGATCAAAATGAGGAGTGAGTGATCGCTGTGGATCTGTACACATTCTAGACCAGCGTCTCTCAAACTTTGTTGTCCACGAACCACACTATTATTATTATTATTATTATTATTATTATTATTATTTGTTGTGAGTCCTTGCAGTACAAGTTGGTGACACTACGACATGCACATGAGCAGATACTTCTCTCAGCTGAACAAAAAATGAAAGAATGTTTCTCCTCTATTCGACCACAAAATGAAATTTGGTGTAAAAAACGACTATATTGTCATTAATTACTCAACTATTCCATTTTAAACCAATAAATTACCAGGAAAAAAATATATATATATATATATATATATTGAAGCTTTCGAACATTTTCACTTATTTCTTTTAAAAAAATCATATTTATTGAAAGTGTTTTTAATATTTTTTTAATCAACAACAAAATAGCGTCCAGAATTTTGCGGCAAATCCTTTGAGAAGCACTTTTCTGGACAGTAATCTCCTCATCTCTGGAATTATAGTTATAGTACTCTTGAAATAGAAACATGACTGAGAGCTGTCTTGTGCAAATGTAAGTGAGGAGTAGTGGAGCACCCGGGGGTGCAAATGGGGCACTTCCCCCCCCCCCTCATCCCCACCAGACCCAAATAATGTTAATAAAAATTTAAAATACATCAAGTTGAACTATAAAATCGAGCACTGAAGATGTGTTGAATGAATTAAATCTACCTTTATTAGTCTAATAAGCCAAGAGAAGATCACTCCAAATAGCTTCCAGACACACCTAAATTTCAAATATTTTCTTTATTTTCTAAGGAATAACCCTTAAAAAATCTTTTGGGTGCATCCACATCTTTTACTTTTTGTTGGAACGCAAACCACTTTTAAAACATATCCTACTGGTCTTCCCTTGTTATTTATTTTGAGCCGAGGCAAATACTCCTATTTCGTTCCTGTATTGTTTACCTTTATGATTACAAAACCAACAAAAAATCACTCACACAAAACATACGCTTACTGAAGAATGGTGATAGTGTGTCAATCAGCGAAACAAAAATTATATAAAAAATAAATTTAGTATTAACAGGAATCAAGATCTAGTTAGCGAAGTTGGTTTTAAAATTATTCTGACACACAACTCTGGATACAAAGGGGTGTGCATTAAGAGATAAATGGCTTTATTGTGATCAGAGACTCAGTTGCACACCTATTTATATATGCAATATCACCCCATACTTGGGACAGGACACTTTTTACTCACGAGTCTCAATAGGCTTTGCGATATGTCACACATGTAAAGTACAGCTTTCACAGCAAGCTTCGTAACCAATCTCATTTATAAAACATGGTTAACCTTATGCATTCTATTTTAGATTGACAAGTTGTAAGTGTAGAGTACACTTGATTACCATGACAAATTACACTATGGTTCTATCTGATTAGCTGCATCACAGTGTAATCTATCAAGGTAATATACATAGCTTAAAGTAAAAACGGAGTGGCAAACCGGAGGGGAAGAGAGGATTAGAATGGCCCTGGGAGAGATAGGGTGTAATGAGGTGGACTGGATAGAACTATCCCAAGATAGGGAGAGGGTGTAATGAGGGGGACTGGATAGAACTATCCCAAGATAGGGAGAGGGTGTAATGAGGTGGACTGGATAGAAATAGCTCAAGATAGGGAGAGGATGTAATGAGGTGGACTGGATAGAAATAGCTCAAGATATGGATAGGGTGTAATGAGGTTGACTGGATAGAACTAGCTCAAGATAGAAATATGGTGTAGTGAGGTGGACTGGATAGAACTAGCTCAAGATAGAAATAGGGTGTAGTGAGGTGGACTGGATAGAACTAACTCAAGATAGAAATAGGGTGTAGTGAGGTGGACTAGATAGAACTAGCTCAAGATATGAAGAGGATGTATTGAGGTGAATTGTATAGAACTAGCTAAAGATAGAGATATGATGTAATGGGGTGGACTGAGGTGGACTGGATAGAACTAGCTCAAGATATGGAGAGGATGTAATGAGGTGAATTGTATAGAACTAGCTAAAGATAGAGATATGGTGTAATGGGGTGGACTGAGGTGGACTGGATAGAACTAGCTCAAGATAGAAATAGGGTGTAGTGAGGTGGACTGGATAGAACTAGCTCAAGATATGGAGAGGATGTAATGAGGTGGATTGTATAGAACTAGCTCAAGATAGAGATAGGGTGTAATGGGGTGGACTGAGGTGGACTGAATGGAACTAGCTCAAGATAGAGATAGGTGGCATACTTTTGTAAGTGTGGAAATAAACTTTCGAGTGCCTAATGCCATAAACTGAGTATTGAAATGTCTTATGTTTATAAAACCAAACATCCTCTTATTTTAGACTTTTATCAATCGTAACAATATAATATAGTCTACTAGCACGCCTTTTAATCGATAACACTCTAAGGGATTACGTTAGGTTCAATCAAGCTGAGACAATTATTACCTCTAGAGACAAAGTGATAGTTTGGACAAAGCCGAAGAACATCCTGAATGTTGTGATTAGCATCCACGGTACTTGCACAAGAGAATAAATTATTCTAGTATTCATTGCCATTTCCTTATATATATAGGCTTAGTACTCGCTTTGCTCGTTGGGGGGATACGCCCCCAGACCCCCATTGTGTTTTCTTTGCAAGTGGATGTAAACTAATGTAATTTTTATTTTATAGGTCTTACCGTTTAGCCACAAGAAACCTCCAAAGAAAGGTCCGCACCGACTTTAAAGTTACTCCACCATTTTTAATCTTTTTCGGGGGCTAAAAATTCAAATTGCTATATTTTTGAAGATATTTCCCGTCGGTTACAGGCTAAAGGCTATAAGGTTGCCAAATTTCAAGTTTATAGCTCATTATTAAGGGAAGTGGGTAAACATTAATGTCAGTGAGTGAGTCAGCCATGTCGCTTTATAGTAGTATTATATATATATATATAATAATTAACTAATACATTATTTTAAATTTTATACATGCAGGCATATATATATATATATATATATATATATAGAGAGAGAGAGAGAGAGAGACTATAATATATAAGTAACACAATAGTGAATTTATAGTTATCTAAGCACTTGGGTTTGATGTGAGCTTATAGGTATCTAAGCACTAGGGTTTGATGTGAGCTTATAGGTATCTAAGCACTAGGGTTTGATGTGAGCTTATAGGTATCTAAGCACTAGTGTTGGGCGTGTAGTTATAGGAGACATTATACCTTAATTTGACAACAATGGCGTGCTCTACGAGGTCTAGACCGCTTAGGACGGGGCGATCGAGGTTTGAATCTTGGTAGGGTGAACTGGGGGTGGTTTTTCCAAAATTGTTTTCCACTCTTCCTCCACGCAAATGAGGGTTCACTTTCTTTATATTCTACCTTCCCAATTCCTAACTCATTAGTCTAATTACTACTTAAACGTATAACCCGTACGGATCGTAAGATGCGATGCAAAGTAAAAGATTTAAAAAAATATGAGGTAGGAAAAATATACGAGATTGTAACGAGAACAGGGGTTGACTTTCGGTCTGGCGTAGTTTTAATTTGTTTCCTTCTCAGTCCTCACTCTCTCTGTCCTTGTTTGCAGATAGGTTAGGCCAGCTCATTGCTAAGGGTGAGAGAGAGGGTGAGGGGGTTATGAAGGAGATTAGTGCGCTTAGAAAGGTTTGGGTATAAGATTTTCGGTAGCTAAAAGCCTTTCAGACACTTAACCGCGACTCGTATACACACAGGGTCACTTGGTCAAGGTTAGGCCAGGGAGTCGAACACGGTCCAGTCCAAGGGGAACCTATTGGAGTCTCAAGGACCGCTCCACCTAGATGAATCAAATCGAGGTGCGGTATTTGGTCTCATATTTGTACGAAGAGGAAAGTTGCACTGCAGGGGTTTTAGATATAGAGACGAAACCAAATGTTAGCCGTAAGATTCAAATAAATGAGAATAGGCCCTAAACTTTAGTGCTATTATCTGAATGTGTATTGGTGACCTGGTGGTCTAGGGGTAAGGTATCGGACAATTGTACTGGGGGTTCGGGGTTCAATCCTCGGTCCCACCACAGGTTTAGCTGATTTCCAAACCCTTCCTTCATCTCTGATAAGGCGTGTATTAATCACAACTTGTGAATGTGTGGAATGCCAGGCCTCCACCATGGTTCTGATTCCACGTTAAACTCTAGGTCCTTCATTTCCTCTCATAATCACCCTACCATTACACATTAGCGTAAGTGCGTATAACCCGAACATGTAGTAAGACGCAGTGATGATGATAATAATAATAATAATAATGTGTATTAATTCCCACCCCCCGATCCCCGATGCATTCTATTTAAAGTAGGTGACCTGGTGGTCTAGGGGTAAGGTGTTGGACTTCTATGCTGGCGGCCGGGGTTCAATCCTCGGTCCCGGCAAAGATTTATCTGATTACCAAACCTATCTCACAATCACCCTAACATTACGCATTAGCGTAAGTGCGTATAACCCGAACGGGTAGTAAGACGCGGTGCTAATAATAATAATATTTAAAGTTAGCGTTACTATAGTTTTTGTATTCTTATAGCATATAAATCTTAATCTCTGAACTAAAATAATTATATTTTCTTAAGCCATTCAATGAAACTTCACTTTATAAACAAACCATACAAATTGGAACACCTGCACGCGAACTATACTAACCGCTGACTTGCTCAGAGATAGCACAATGCACTGATCTGCTGAGTGATAGACATTACCCGGAATTTACCAATAAACAAAACTTCGCCTAACGACGTTATCGAAACGAACAACGTATTATCCTAGTATGATTATTTACCCTTCGCTTTTATTCTATTCATCAAGGCAGGCATGTCAGGCTCGTGGCATGGGGCCTAATCCACACTGCTGCCCGATTATTCCGTTTAATAACGTTGTGTGATTTTGAGATTTCAGTTTATATAATTTGTAAATTGACCATTATTTGAGAGAATCAACCAAAGTGAGGTTGGTATGCCAAACATTTACCCTTCACTAACCAAAGATCGATTTTAAGTAATACCAAAATTTGTGCACCAAAGATGTGCGATGCTTGGCAGCGATTACGCGTGGGGACAATAGTTTTGAGTGGAAGGAAAGTTGGGAGCTATTCAGGAAAACCACCCTCAGTAGACACAACTGGAATTTGAACCCAGAGCTTCCCGTCATCAGCAGGCCAGTCTACCACCAAAGTGGCACCTTACCAGGCATGCCAACATGAAAATAGAATTAAATACACTATTTCCCAACGTGGTGTACATTTTTGAAAATACAATAATATTTCATAACAATCAAAATCAATCAAATCAATAACACCCTAAAAATATTAATAAAACGTATAATTTTAAAATGTTTTTAATTTAGTAATAATTTAACTAAATAATCTTTATTATTATTAACATTAACTTTCCAAGTCTTTCAAACTTTTCCAATGGCTTGGTAACAGTTTGTTTTAATGAATGTCTTGTTACAATATTCGTACTATATATTTTATACATTGTATTTTGTACAATACTCATTTTATCTTATTTTCAAATATATTTAAAAGTTAAATTTTGTTTTTATTAATTGACTCAGAGATGAAGGTTGAGAGTTTGAGATCGGAAACCCTGTCGGACGTACTGAAGCAGTTTTTCCTAAATTGTTTCCAAATTTATCCCCATGCAAGTGCAAGTACATTTTCTTTAAATTATATTTTCTATACTCCTAATCTTTTAGCCTAAGTACATGGATGGTCACGACGGGTGCAAAGACGTGGTGACTGTATAAAGCAGTTTTATAAAGGTCTGAGCTTATTATACTCCAACCAAATAGTTTATTTCTGGTTAATTCCACATTGCAAGACCATGACATGTGCCTTATAATTAGTATTATCAGTAGTTAGATTGACCAGGTGATAAGTAACACTATTTAAGGGCCTCATGTGGCTGACAAGATGATCCATTACCGGTCTAGATGAAAACTCATCTAGCGCACAGCTGCATCCTCGCACAAATACAATCGCTGCTCCTGTGTTACTTTTCCTTAGTTTAAAATGTCGGAAAGATGGGTTGTACGGCGAATCCTCAAAGCTAGTGAATTAATATTATTGGGAATGGAGATTAAGGAGAGAAACTTTATATTTTTTTTCTTTGTGCGTTTCCATATATATTTAATAGCATATTCCTCCATAGGAATGACTAGAATTTACGTTCTCTTCTTTTTTTTCCCGTTTTCATTTTTTTTAATGGCAGGATGAAAGAAGGGCAGGTTTAATAACCCGGTAATATAGTATAATCTAGTGTCGATCACAAAAATGAAGGTCTGAAGCGGGCCCTGTATGGCTCGCTCAAACTAAACTCCTCTCAATCCACCACCACGAGTCTTCGGGACGGGCCACAATTATAGTCTGAGAGGGAAGTCGAGATATGCAAGGGAATGAAGATGGCGTACAAAGGGAAGGGGAATGTAATACGAATAAGTAAATGAAGAGGGCGTCCTTCCTCCTACCTCCCGGTGTACTCATCTGGTCCCTCCATCCAGACGAACATTTAGTATACTATAACTACGCAGTCCTTCCACCGATGGGGAAAGAAGACTTCGAACACAATATAGAATAGAAGCCCCCCCCCTCCCCACGTCTTCTTCCCCTAAATATAACGTTGTTGCGACATGTTTTGGAAGATTGAGGGACTGATAGGAGGAGGGTAAATTCAACTTTGGAATAAATTAACCTATTGTGGGACTAGGAAGCTAATTTGAGAACGAAACCTATCCCTCATCCAATTCTATCTTTTGGTATAGAAAAGCTCTGTGTGTGTGTGTTTGTGTGTGTGTGTGTGTGTATATATATATATATATATATATATATATATATATATATATATATATATATATAACAATTTATTTTTTAATGTTGTCCAAGTTAATAAAGAGGTAAGGACCTTAATTCGTGGTCAAAATAGGATCTACCTTTCAGTTTGCAATATTTTTTATTTTTTATAAACAACAGGATTTGATGACAAGGAGCAAACTAGACCATTTGTTAAAATCAAATCAAAATATTACAAAATATCATATGTACAATTTTTTTGACGTTTTGTTTACCTAGCTATTTTTCTTATTTTATAAAATGTAAATAAATCGTACGGCACACAGACTTCCTCTCTCCTATATCTAAATATGAAGACATTTCTCAAAACTGATAATATTTGTGAAATGAAATAATATACACTGTTGCAGAAATATTATGAAAAAAACTAGTATCACATTCCAACAAAGAGCACGAATGAAATAATATACACTTTTACAGAACCAACGAGAAGAAAGAAGTTACATTTTTATTCAACAAAGGGCATAACAATCAACTAGATTTCCAAGATCTCAATTTTTTTTTAATATCTGCCAATTGGTCAGAAACTATTGGTTTTCTAAAAATATATTCTTAATAAAGATTTGTTATTTGTAGGCTACTAATACTACAACTATACATTGCTAAGTTATTTCATAACCCAAATTGATGTTGAGATATGATCGAAATTGAAAATTTCCGCTTGGTACCATAAAAGTCATTTTCACGAGAAAATGAGAATTTCCATTTGGTTTGTAACGTTAAACAGTGCCTGGATACGAAATGTTATCAAAATCGTTGGAGCGTATTTCTAGAAATAATTGTTTTCTCTTTTTGCCCTTTAGTAAACTACCATTAGTTTTAGGGTTGAATATCTAACTAATTCCGAAAATTCCTCAGGGGAACTTATAAAATCGCTAGATAGCACGTTTTATCCTCACGTGTTAAATGGTTTCGGTTCTAGTACGAAATTCAGATAGACGGCATCGCGAAAACACTCTTAGAATTTCAGGGGTTCATGAAACGTGAACATATAGCAAAATCTTGTGTTCAATTTTTTTACTATTTTTCACCGAGGGGTTGAGGTAAAATAAAACTATCCAAATGTCTTTTTGTAGATATAAATGTATACATTCATTAATGTTTTACTTTTAATATAATTTTTGACTTTAAAATAAGAAAGGATGTTATAACATAAAACCGACATTTAAAATGAAAAATTTCCATAAAAATAACAATTAATGTATTACTAATCTGACGCGCACATTATTTTTTTAAATAAATTAATAAAAAAATTCAATCTACCACCCCAATATGGTTAAATAATAAAAACAGCTTTGTATACAACCGTCTTGCAAATACTTAGACACGTGATCGAAATTTATCTCACTTGTCAAATTATTAAAATATACGATTATTTGTGACACGGATGGATACGAAACAATCCTTTATTGCTATTTGAAATGTCAAATAAGCTCCAAGTAGTTGTGAGCCAATCATACCTAAATATTTTATAATACCCGTGAAATATTCATGTTTTGTAAATAAAAATACTTTAACATCTATGATGATATAATTAATTTATTACTGTACAAACATTATTAATAAAACTAATTATTCAATTATGTATCTTTCTAAAATATCTATATGTCGGGAAAAATATATAGTAAATTTATAGTTTAAACTAAGAATAACTGAAGGCTTATGACAACATTTGAGGTGCTACACACTAACTTAAACGAAGAAAACTATTCAAAACTTAAAAATGTGTAACTGAATCTGTAGTCTACACAATGTGGGCCTATTTTTAATCTCCATTGACCCCTCTGAGAAGGAAGTATCGTGATCATAAAAAAAAAATCTAATTCGAGAATTTGACGTTTCATGACTCCCTGAAAACGAAAAAGTTGTTTTTGCACTGCCGTCTGTCTGTCTGTATCTTTGAATAGAGCCGAAACCATTTTACTGATCGGGCTTAGGGCCAGTTTCATAATCAAGTTTAGTACGCCTCAAGTGCGGCGCTACACTAAGTTCATGACGACACCTACCTAAACCAGAATGGAATGGGCCAGTTTCCTATGTGAGAACGGCCCATTCCATTCGAGTTTAGGTAGGTGTCGTCTTGTACTTAGTGTAGCGCCGCACTTGAGGTGTACTAAACTTGATTATGAAACTGGCCCTTAGGGCTTGGTATCTAGCGTTTTCATAAAGTTCTTCCAAGGAGTTTTTGAAATTGGACATCTAAGCCTAAAATTAAGGGTAGTTTACAAAAAGGCAATAAGAGAAAAAAATAAATTTTCTTGGAATGCTCTCAAACGATAAAGATTACATTTTGTATCCATACATTATCTAACATTACAAACAAAATGGCAATTTTAATTTTCCGATGAATTTGACTTTGAGGGTATTTTACATAAAAAGATTTTTTCAGTTTACATCATATCTCCGTAATTAATTTAGTTACGAAATAACTTTTTGTTAAGAAGAATTACTATTAAATATAAAACTCTTTTATTTTACATATATTTTTACGAAACCAATAGTTTCTGAACGATAAACGAAAATATATTTAATTTAATTTAGTCTTTAAAATTACCTAATGACCTCATTGTGTCGACGAGCCTCCAAACCCAAATAATAATAATAATAATAATAATAATGTTAAATGACATTTTATTGTTATGCTTTTGGTAGAAAGAGAAATTCGTATTTTCTAAATGTTTCTGTAATAGTGTGTATTATTTCATTTATGACGTTTGGTGAGGTGATTCTACAACAATTAATATTTTTTCTTTCACAAATCTTACGAGTTTTTAGTAAATGTTTATATTTTAAACTTTATCATGCATTATCAATTGGGAAGGTTTATACACTCAATAAAAATAACAGTTCTATCGAAATTTCCATTTAATATTATATTCTTTCATTTTTATCAAATCTGCAAGTTTATATAGACCACTAGTTAGGCCATAAATAAGTAGTTTCTCTATTTAGTTGTTAGCTTTAATTTATTTTTATAGACGAAGAGTATATTATCAGACTAGAGTAATTTATAGTTATTTCTATTTATTTATTTTAAGTATTTAACGTGCAATAACTGAACCGACTCATTATATCAGTACAAAGAAATTATATGAGCTAGAGTGAAAGGGCCTACCAAATATGCCAAGAATTTTTTTTTGCATACCTTCCAGGGTTCTTTTGTATGGCACAGTCACCAACAGTTAGTTGATTGGGTGTAGGCCCTATGTATTCTGTTTGCATTGTACCACACTACCAACACGTGTGATACACATTGATAAATAATCTGCCTAACCCTTTACTTGTTTTTATATATTATAAAAGCTAGATCTATATTATATGTCAGCTATTACTAAGATCGGAATCGTAATCTGAGGAAGCACTAAATCTAAAAATAAAACAAGGATTTTAAATTTTAAATGGAGTTACAACTACTAGTGGCTCAAGATACCCACAAGTTAATACAAAGTTGAGGATACCTTTTTAATAGTAAAAATAGAGCTAACCAGTATTTACAGAAAACATAAATATTTCAGTCATTTTTATTCACAAATTTGACAAATTAATTGAGATTTTAGGTAAATAACTAATATAATAATAGATAGTTTTGATGGTTGTGACAGTTGTTTAGTCTAACTTTATAATTAACTTGTAAAATCTGGGGGTCAATTCGCCAAATCTTTCTTGGCATCATTTTGTATGCCTCTAAAAGGAATTGTAGATAGGTAGGCCTATACTAATCTTTCCATAAGAGGGTTTGAAGTCATTTTTTTATAAATGCAATCTATATGAATTTGAGACACAGCAGCCCTCCCCTCTTATATATTTATATGTTCACTACGATGCTACCATATACAATTATTAGATGAGCCCATTTTATTGATTTATTGTGCTCTGCGTCTGACTGTTTGTCCAGGCTATCTAGATATTCACACCAATGGAGTCGAAATAAGGAAGTTACAATTTCAGAGAAAATGTACGAGCATTAGTGGTAAGACAAAGTGGGAAAACATTTAGAGAAAAAGCATCTTCAGTTCACCCTGCAAGGATAGGAGCCCTGTACTTACGTTGAAGCAAATTCAGTATGTTTCAAGAGTGACTCCATATATTTTTCAATCATAAGTTTGTGCTACTGTATTAGCTAAAACTAGTTTACAAAGAATACGATATCTAGATGCGGCTAAATCCGTACTAAAGCATATAAAATAGCTTTGGCTATTTCATTGTTAATAATTTATAAAGAGTAAAGGTTTAACTAACTGTTAGTACTCGTCCCAGTGTAATTGCGGACAGATACATCAGTAGCTCTAGTCATGTTTACCGCTGATGTGGAGGTCGGGGCTCAGATCCACGATAAGTGTACCAAGATATTTTTTTTCTAAATAGTTTCTCACTCTTTTTCAACACAAATGCATGTACATTTTCACTAAAATTCTACCTGCCTAAATAGTGTAAATGTACTAGCATCTCAGATGTCTGTTAAGACGGGGTGTGCTGTACATTAAAAATATTCCTCCTGACAACATATTTGTCAAGATGGTATTTTAAAAAATATTGACACGATTATTATAAGAGGTGGAATATTTAGGGCAATATAGAGAAAATTCACTCCCATTATCTTGGAGAGAGAAAGCGAATACCACAGTTGTAAATAACATTTACAAAATCACCCTCAGTCATCTGAACGAGATTGGAATCTATGATATATCTGTCACGAGCAATTCAGGCTATGTATTGCAAGCCCGACGCCTTAGAGCAGTGGAATAATTTTCAGGCTTATCTAATTAGGTCTTCCATTGATGGTTTGAATCCCTGTTAGGTGATACCGAGTGGTTGTTTTTCCTAAATTTAAATGCGTTACCACTCTTGTCCCAAGAAAATACGTGTACATTTACTATGAATTATACCTTATTCATCCTTATTCCACTATCATAATTAAAATAAGATGGTTAATAAGACGATATAAAAGACACAGTGATGATTAATTTTAACAGACACTGTGAAACATAACTATCATCAGTCAGTTTGGAGCTAAAACCATCCATCAGTTTATTGTAACATTGAGTAGACGTTTACCAAAAGAACTGGCTCACTACCATCAATACCAATGGTTCCCATTCCATACTTAATACGTTATTCAAAAATGTGTAATATGTTTAGAAGTGTTACTTTTAAAATAGAATTGGCATTTGTATTACATCAAATAGTTAATCCTAAGGCTAATTCCCAGGAAGTTGAGTTCCAAGAAAACTTGAGGGTTTATCATAATGCTATTAGATCAAAAACAAATGTATCCTAAAATAGAACGGTCTAATTTCTAACTTAAACCATCTGCTAAATAACGTCAGCTTAGCTATTAATGTATTTTTATTAATCTCTGACTTACAAAGCTGCTGGGAAAAAAGTGTAAGACCGTATAAAGTAATAATATCTCCCCAAGGTCCCAAAAAGTGATTGTTGGACGAGATCACGAGGACATTATCGCAAATCATGGCGAGGTGTCCCAACACCACTTGACGCTCTAGTTGGGTGAAGAGGAGTTGCTACAAAGACACACCATTATTTGATCGTTAGGCTTGTGTTTTTTTGGCAGTCCTTTACGAGTTTCCCTAGAGAGGAGAGCCTGCCTCTCCTCTCCCGATTCCTATTCTCTCTCTAAATATCTCTCTTTCCCACTTCGGGAAGACCGGCGGATCCTGATCGTTTTCGCTTAGTCAAATGATGTATAAATTTTGATAACGTCGCATCTCTTTTTAACTGCAGGAGATAAAGTGCCTAGCTCTCTCCTGCGTGTTTTAAGCAGCATTTATGTTGATGTTGGCAGCTTTGCTAGGTTTTGCCAAGATTAAATAGCAAGAAAGCGCGAAGAGCTTGTAGACATGGTGGTCTGGCGTGGTAACTTACTCATTATTAGAAGATAGAGACATGAAGTGTTCAAATTCCCCCTTCTCTACACATTTTGTGCTCCTTTCAATCTTTCAATTTTCTTACAGGCAGTATTCAATTATTAATAAAAGTGAAGTTTAGATATATACTAATACAGTGGCAATGAAATAGGAGGTGTATGAGTGGTTTACATGTCAACCTCCTACATTTGTAATATTGGGTACATAAAATAGTTTGTACACACGCAAAATCGTAGGATAAAATGATCATAAATACGAGTAGTTTGAAGGGGAATTATTTTATATAAGTTCTATATTTGTGTAAAGAATTATGAAGACGCAAATTCTGAATAGTGTTTGAAAAAATGTGTCTAATCTATGAGGAAATGTCTCTAATTACAATGAAAATATCCTTTAATAGCGTTTAGAAACACCATATATTACAAATTGGCTGGGGAATGACCTTATGACTAACCTTTCCTACAAATATTATTTAAAAAAACATTATTCTGGCAGCCATTTCACACCCGTAATCACCCCCCCCCCCCTTTCCAAACTAAAATCGTTCCGGCACCTTTGTACCAAGACCTGACATAAATTTAGAAAGGTGATGATTCATTCATAACGTAAGGGGAGTATACATTGTTCATGGAAACATTAATACGCAATAGCTAAGTGTTGGTATTATCTAGGCGCTTATGTATCAAGATCTAAGTGTTATTATTCTCTTATGACACATATATCACAAGACAAGAGTTATTATTCTCTCATGAGTTATAAGTTAGGGCTAGGACTTTGATGACCTAAAAATGGCTATAAAATGCCCTATCAAAAATGCATTAATGACCCAAAAATTTAAAAAAATGCTCTATAAAAATGATCAGAAAAATATTTTTTTATTTGCTAAAACAAATCCTATAAGAGAGGAGAAAACCTTAAAATATAATTTAACGTTCAGTTTCTGGGCCAAAATGAAAGTTTTTATTTTGTTAACAAAAGATATTCCGTATAAAATAAAACAAAGAAAAGACATAAAAATTTAACTTACAATTTCTGACAGTTTAATTTGACATAGTCAACTTAGTTTTTATTTCAACAGTCCAGAATTGCAATGCATGGCAAAAACCATTTGCAGATCTTCTATTATCTGCTAACAAAACTTTAAACATAGAGAAGCTCTTTTCCACTTCTACTGACACCACAGGAGCAAACTTTAAATAAACTACGTCACTGTGTTCAAAGTCTGCTGAAATTTTAACAATGGAAAAGTTTTTCTCTGATGGCACATCTGCAATTAATCACACAGTTTCATACCTTTTTTTTTAACTTGCTCAATATTCTTTTGCACAGCATTTCCCACTTTTCCAGTCACAATATTTAGGTCATTCACAACTTTCTTCATCAAATCTATTTGATCCACTAATAGCACTGCTGACTTCTACAAGAAAGTAATGGCACTAGGCAGAATTCCAAAATTCGACTTTCGGTATGAAGACTTACCTGCAATTTCAGGATCAGAAAGAAGCTCCTGTGCAACTTTAATTGAGGTCGCTCCTTTGCTGTCAAACGAGTTGGTGATTTTTTCACAGCTTGGAAGTTATCACAGTAATAGTTGCATGCTTCAATCTTAGTCCCCCATCTGGTTAAAATGGGAGCCGGCGGCAAATTGAACATTTGGGGCCTCCGATTTTTATGATGCCACCGCATAAGGTGCCTTAAGAAATATTTTCTTCACCCACCCAATTAGCTGGTCAATTTCGATGAATTGCCCTCGTATCTCTTCAGCAACTCTGTGACAGGCATGTGCTTGACATGTTAGGTTCACAATTTTTGAGCACAGTCCTTTAAAAGCATTAGCAGCCTTTATCATGTAAGGTGCAGCATCAGTCGCGAAGAGCAGAACATTGTGTTGGATGCCATCAGGCCATATTAAGCTCAAGTACCTAGCAAAGAGTTCACTTACTGTAGGCAATTTTACTTTTTCTAAATGTTCACCAGGCCCATCTTCTTCCATCGTACCTACCACAACGTTAGCTACATATGGTCCTAGAGAGTCAATTGTCTCATCCATAGACACCCATATTTTATTTTCTGCTACTTTTTCTTATATCTTCTTCATGGTTTTTTCATTACAACGGCTGACATATTTTTTTCTTTGTGTGGAGGAGTTCGGCAAAGACTTCCCAGTATGCTTTTCTAAAAAGCTACGCAATTTCTGATTGTCAACTTTGCTCAAGTGAACATTGGCATAAATGAAGACTTCGCACAGTTTTTCATAAAATGCAGATTGTTTTGAAGACTCACTCGTTTGGCCAAGGAGCATTTGCTGTAGTTTTTTCTCATCCTGGAATCGCTGGAATCGTTTGTGTTTTTATTACTTGGCATGCTTCTGCACAGTAAATTTATTTTCCACGGCAACTCTCACGTCACAGAGTTTGCAATATAGTATCTGTCCATCGGTAGAGAATAGTTTTTCACCATATTCAGAAAAAAAAGTTTGAATTTATGTGAGGCACTTTCTTTCACTTTAGGCATATTTAATGTTGAAATTCACGTAAGCAACACGTGCAGCTTCCGAAAAATGTAGAGAGACAACGGGCCCCCGTTATCTGCAAAACTTGATCAGACTAGTTTAGACGAGTTCATTTACAGCACCACTAGGCTAGAGGAGAGGGAAAAGAAGCTATATCCTATTGACAGCTTGAAGGAAGGGACAGAGGAGGGGTGGAAGTAGTCCAACCACCGTTTTGGCACACTCGTTTGTGATGACGTGTGCAGAGATATTCTAAACATGGGTACATGATTCAAAAATAATTTTAAAAAATGACTTAAAATGACCGAAAAACCTTTTAAAATGCCATATTCATGTAAAAGCACGGAAAAATGCAAAAAAATGCCTTATCAAAGCTACTTAAATCAGCCAAGTTTCTTATTAAACACATTTGTGTACACTTTAAAAACGTTCCAGGTTTTCCCCCAAAAAAGATGCAAAATCATAAAAATCCTAGCCTTAGATAACCTATGTATCAATATCTAAGTATTATTATTCTCTTAGGACTCATATATCACAAGACAAGAGTTGTTAATCTCTCTTGAGTTATAACCAGGGTCCGGATTTTGATAACATGTCATTTTTTTTTGGTCCATCATAGACAATGCTTATAAGTACATAAACTCGGTCGACGGTCCCCTGGTTGCATATATGTATATTTTATAAGTCACTTTTTGGTCTTTTTTGACATTTTAGATTTTTAGGTCATTTTTCTTGCTTTTTTTGTTTATTAAGTCATTTTTAAGCATTTTTGGAAAGAAATTTTAAAATCGTTTGAAAATGACTTTAAAAAGGTTATTTATATAAATTATCGGTGCGTTGATAAAACATGGTTATTCAAACATCAGATACTTTATTCTGAAATATGAAAAATGACACCTGGATACGGAAATCGAACCCGGGACCTTTGGCTTAGTACGCCAATGCTCTACCACGGAGCTATCCATCACTCAAGTGCATTGGCGTACTAAGCAAAAGGACCCGGGTTCGATTCCCGTGTCCAGGTGTCATTTTTCAATTTTCAGAATATGATATCTAGATGGAGAATTTATCTCTAAAAGCACAAATAATAACTTCGGCTATTTGATTATCAGATATTTTACCACACACTTGTTGACCGAATAAGATAATATATGAGTCAAAATTAACTTTGTGCCACTTTACCTGCGTGTTTATAAAATCCACATTTCTGCTGAGACCTTCACTACACCTAAGTTTAAAAGGGTTGCAGGGGGGAGGGAGAGCAATTTTTAGAGTTCAAATGAATTTTGTACCCTGTTTACATTCCTAGTGAGTCACTCAAAATACCATGTTTGGAAAGGGCTGAAGGGGGATGGGAAGCTATAGCTTTTAAAGCAGGTATTTGTATTCCGATGTTAAGTAGAACACATGATTTTAGCTGTCAAAAGATTTTAAATGCATAGTTTTCATTTATAAAGTGCACGTTATATTTATTCATTTCCAATCATTTTATGTGGATTTAAAATGCTTTAAACCAAACCATCTAAAGCAAGTCATTTGAGGCAAATTATTACTGAGTTCGAAGAGGATATTTTTCCTACAGAGAGTGAAATACTTCTCTGTAAAATATGTGAGGTGAAAGTGGCTGGCATAAGATACAAAATTAAACCATTCAATAGCAAATCAGTCACAACAAACATGTCCGTGGTATCCAAAATATTGATAAAAAGAAAACCTCTCAATTATAACTTGCACAAAATGCATTCATGAATCAAGAAATAATCCTTAACATTTTATAAAGATTTGTGTGACATTCTGGTATCTGCGAACATTCCTCTGTGGAAACTGAGCAATGTTAAACTAAAGAGTTTCCTAGGACTTTATACGGGTCATTCCAATCCAGACGAGTCCATACCGAGGAAAAACTGGAAATGGACAGACCAGGAGAAATTTTTTTGCTTGCGTGTAAAGTGTAAATTCTAACCCTTGTAATAAATACATCATATTAAGGAATCTCAATAAAAAAAATAAAGTCATTTTTTGCGAATTTAAAGTCATTATTTAGAGATTTTAGCGTAATTTTACAGGTAATTATTTGGAAATTTTAAGGTAATCAAACTCCGGGCCCTGATTATAAGGATATGTGTTATTATTCTCTTATGACTCATATATCGCAAGACAAGAGCTGTTATTCTCTCATGAGTTATGACTTATGTATCAAAAGCTAAGTGTTATTATGTTCTTAGGGGCTGTGTGTCAAAATCTAAGTGTAATTACTCTCTTAGGACATACCTATATATTGAGTGCTAAGTGATAGTAGCTATTCTTTTAGCACCTGTGTAAAAAATACAAAAACATAAAAAATGCAAAAAAACCTAGTGATTTGTCTGGGAAGTGTGGGGGGGGGGTGGTGAGGGGGGGACAAACAACAGTTAAAATATCCATAGTATTTATAAATATTATTATTCAAAACGTAATAAATAGGCTTTCATAGTTCCAGGACCGGCTGTGAAATAAAAGCCTAAGTATGAATTAATCGATTTGATTATATTGTTTCTTGCACGTCCGTGTATGTTTCTTGACATGTATACACAGTGTCGAATTCTGGAACAGAATGTACAGTTACTCCCTCCTCCAAGACGAAGAAGAACATTATTTAAACTTCCAGGACACTACATAACACGCCCCTCTCAACAACACTATACGAGTATTCTGGCTTCTGGACATGCGCCTAATCGATGTGAGCTCATTTTAAAATTTAGCTGAGCTCTCACGTTTCTTCTCAGGGTGTGNGGGGGGGGTGAGAGCCCCCACACGAGAGTAATAAAAGGGAGGGATAGACTCAACTGATATGGAGGGAAGGCAAAGATAAAAAATCTTGGCCTTGCTTTGTTGTAGAAAAACAACAACTATAGTTCCTTTCAGAAGGCCAAGGTTGGATAAGGTGAACTTACTGTTTGTCTAGTGACTTATGACCTACCTTAAATGTATCTGATATAGGTACATCCTTGGGTCCAAAAACAAATAGTTTATTGAAATAAAATCTAGAGCTCATTTCATTAGAGTCATGTGATCTTCTCTTGATTGTATTTTCAAAGTTACTATACCAACCCATAAATCACAAAATCTGTATCCAAGAAACGTGTGCTCTAAGCCTGTTGCCGAACCGTTCCTATTCTTACAAATATTGAGAGAGGCTCTTCAATTTTAGGCTAGGGCTAAAGATTGTCTGGTGAGTTTTTCGTTCCACCTGCCTCTGAAGATGTATGTTGACGAATTATTGCTTGCTAAATCTTGTTCGGTACTTAAAACCCGACGGTTTTTAGATCATTCGTAATTACTCTGTACTCTAACGAAGGGGGAAAAAAAGCTTTCATGATATGCAGCAAACTGAAAGTTTCTACCAAAAACATTTTATAGTCATTTTATTCTTTCTGTTCTCTATCATCCATGGCACAGAGCGCCCTCAGTTTGCGGATAAAGGTTATGGCCTTCAGATAAGAAGGGTAGCTGCAAATATATTGAATAAGTAGTCGCGGACAGCGGATAGGGGTGATCCTCCAGCTTGGTGTTGAGCGTGGGCGTGATGAGCTCTCACCGTAAAACATTTAATCAAGAAACACTAAAAAGTATGCCATGGCTGTCCACGGAGTAAAATAGTCCTCCATTAGGATCTCCTGGAAAGGCATGGAATAGTAAAGCTAGGAAAGAGATTAAGATTGGGATGTGGAAAGTTGGGAGCACCAGGGGCACTAAAATCAATGAAAGATGAACTCAGTAGGTTTGGCCTAGATATGGTGGCTATACAAGAGGTTGGCTGGTCAGGAGATGGTAGGGTAGAATCAGGTGAATACATTTTATTTTGTGAAGGAACGGACATACATAATTTAGGCACCGGCTTTCTAGTCCACAGAAGGAGTATGTCAGCAGTCAAGGACATAACATTCATTAACGATAGGATGTCAAGTACAGTGGTGGCAGGGGTTGCATAATACGGTCATCATCAATGTGCATTGTCTTACAGAAGGGAAAGATAACTTAATGAAGGATAGTTTTTATGAGTATCTATAACACCTATATGTGCAGTTCTTGACCTTTCCCATAAAAATTGTGATAGGTGATCTTAATTCAAAGATAGGGAAGTAAGAATTATTTAGACTTACAATGGGAAAAGAAAGCTTGCACGACGTCTGTGATGAAAATGGAATAATGGTGGTAAATTTCGTCCCATCAAAAAACCTTATTTTGAAAAATACTTTCTTCAAGCATAAGGATATTCTTAAATATACTTGGACCTCACCAGATGGGAATACACATAAATAAATAACGTATTGGATGACAAGTCATAGAGGGGCGCAGATTGCGATTCAGACCACTATGGTAGTAGCCAAACTTATGATGCGTCTGTCAGTAACAAAAAAGGTAAATCGGGTAGGCAAGTTAGATATATATGATGTAGTGAAACTATCAGATGGAGAGTGTAGGAATACATATCACATTGAAGTTTCAAATAGGTTTGCTGCCCTAGAATGTTCACAGCAAAGTGAGGAAAACACGTATCCAGAGAAACAGTGAGAAAGTGTTAGGAATAATATTAGAGATAGAGCCAAGTGTATTGTAGGTCTCAGTAAAAAGAGTAAGAAGAAACCATGGCTTAACACCGAATGTTCAACATTAACAGAGGAAAGGAGGGAAGCAAAATTACATTGGTTAAAAAGCCATAATGATTTGAGTTTAAACATATTTGTCATTGCAAAGGGGAAGGCCAGGGCAACATTTAAAAGGAAAAAAAGAAGATAATATTTAAAGGCTAAGGTTAGTGAAATAGAACCAAATAACAAAAAAACAACAACAGAGAACTTGATTTAGGTGTTAGTGGATATAGGAAAAGCTAACGGGCTAAGGCTAATTTATTTAAAGATGAGAAAGGTAATCTGATGGCTGGTATGTGCGATGTTTTGAGTAGATGGTATTACTTCTTCAGACAAATTTTGAATGTTCACGAAGGATCCGATTTAGGTGAGGCTATCTAAATCCACACCACTGAGTCACTAGTCCCAAGGCCAAGTTTTAGTGAAGTCAAATAAGCCATAAAGAAGTTAATAAATCATAAAGCTCCAGGTATATATTCAATACCACCAGAGTTAATAAAAGGAGGGGGCAAAATTTTAGTAATAGAAATTCATAAACTTTTATGTTCCATATGGAAACATAATGTATTGACATAGGAATAAAAGGTAAGTAAAATAATACCCATTTTAAATAAATGGTGCGGAACTCCGCACGGACTTTCTCGCTCTATTGTTTATAAATAGAGATATTTACCCTAAACTCGTAATATATGTGAAACAAAATAAAAGACACTATAAAACCCAAGCATAAATTGCTCTATACTTTTGTAAAAAAAAAAATTTATTCCCTGTTTTAAATTTTATAATTTAATTTTTAAAGAATTAATGTCCTCATTTGTATGATTGGGCCGATAAAAAAGATCAATATTGGGCCCACAAGGGTCAACACTTCGTATTACACATACAGGATAAGAACTACACCTATCAATTTTGCCTAGAAAGCTATGTTCACATACCTTCCAGGTTCTTTTAAATGGCACATTTGACATAATACCAACGGCCTTAATTCCCCTCCGAAGGAAGTTGTGCTACGGATTTTATCGCTCAAGTGAAATCCGTCGACATCAGCTGTGTATGAACCCACGAACGTCAGGTCCTGAGGCAAGCACTTTACGCCAAAACCACTGTGGTCGACTTTTTCTATAAAAACTGCAAAAAAACAACTCTCAGCACAGAATCACAACATTGCTCCTTTAAGTTCTCTCCTTCGAACTTTGTAGTGTAATTAAAATTGATAAGATGGTCTGCATAGAGATATAGTGCGCTGGATGATATAGTTTTTTCAAGATCTATGAGGAAAATCCACAATGACTGTTAGACGTTTTAGTTCACTTGCTAGAGGCTGGTTTTAAAATAAAATCTATAAAAAGGCATATTTTTTCACATAAGAAAGTGGAGTATTCAGGACACTTTATGAATCAGTAAGAAGTCTCAGAGAGGACCCCTTAAATTAAGCAAAGTTTGCGAATGGTCTGAGATTACAAACATGGTGTAAATAGCTTTTCTAACATGGAGAGTTAAAAATTGTTGATTTACATCTATGACTGACAGTTACTTCAGAACCTTATTTGTGTAAGAGAGAGGGGGGCAAGTAAAAATCAGTTTTAGCGCATTACCTTTCATCCCCTTCCCAGGTAAATGTTTCAAAATTTGATGTCCCTAAATGTATTAGGATTGGTCATCGTCCACAATTTTTGGAGATTAGATTATTTTTATAATCTATTTGGAAAAATCTTCTCCAGAATTTAAAAAAAAAAATGTATTTTTCTAGAATATATAGGAATCCTCCTTCAGATTTTTTAAATTAGATACTTCTAGAAGCTAGTATGAGTAGCTCTTGCCTTAAATTTAAAAATAATTGATTCTTCTAGAAGTTAATTAAAGAAGACCTCCCCAGAAATTTTCAAAATTTGATGCATTTCGAAGCTATTATGAGTGATCCTCTTCTTAAGTTTTTACGACAGTTATATGCCTCTAGAAGCTATAAAAAGTAATATTCTCCAGCAAAATTTTGAAAATGTAATGCCTGTAGAATTAATTTTGAGTTTGATTTGGCCATCTTTCGGCTTCATATTTTATAATATCAGAGGAGTTGAAATATATATGAGAGTTGGGTAAATTTATTGTAGAGTGGCAATGCCCCCCATACTTACTAGCTCTGCTGCCAATGCTGACAGAGGCTAAACGATTCAAAATAACACAGGAATGTGGCAAATCTTTTAGAATGTTAAGCAAATACCTACAGTGGCACCCATTCCATCTTAGCCAAGACCTGACTATCCGTTTATTGTGAACAGTTTGGACAGGCGCTTCGCGTATTGGAGGAGTATTAAGCCAAATACGTACACGATGGCACTGAGATAGTGCTTAGTCGTGAAATACAGCTGTAACCTAAAGCTCGATCTGCAATCAGTCGCTCCCACTTGTCGGACTCAGAATCATATCATTATTTTTTTTACAAGAGTCAAATGCACATGCAAGCGCAGTCGTAGTATGTCGGAACTGTCGGACCCTCTTGCCAGAAAGAGATGAACGTTGATTATGTAGTGCATTTATGTAGGGAGGTTAATAATAATAATAATAATAATAATAATAATAATAATAATAATAATAATAATAATGAACTTTCTTTGTCTGGCAAAGATAAGGCGTTAGCCTTCTCTTCCACTTAAGGTGCAGCCGAAGGGAGTGCAAGTATTTTTACAGTTTTTATAGCATTAAATTTTCTTGATCAAAACAAATAAAATATTTCTCTAGTAGCAACATAGAGTTTAGTTTTCTGCACATTCTAATTTCAACCGATCTTGAATATCTTTCAAGGCAGTCCTAGAATGCTGTCAAAACATTTTTAAATAAAGAGAAAAGGTATTGACAAAATTCCTGGACACCCTTGACAGATATTCAAGATCTGTTGATATTAGCATGTGCAGAAAACTAAACTCTATGTTGCTACTAGAGAAATATTTGATTTATTATGGCCAAGAAAATGTAATGCTATAAAAACTGTAAAAATACTTGCGCTCCCTTCGACCGCACCTTAAGCAACGTTGTATACAACATACAATATTACATTTATTGAAAGACAAACAAAATTTAATAAAGGAATATTGAAATAAGTAGAAAACCATTAGCAGGCTCATTCATGCACTCATTTAAAGCTCAAGTCATTTCAAGAACTCAGTTTAGCTTATTAGACAATATAAATTGCGTAACCGCACAAATGAAGAGGATTTTGGATGTTAGTTGCCGAGTCGAGATCTAGTTTGTTCCAAGCCTTTGATGCCAGGAGAGTAAAAGAACGAGCATGTTTTTGAGCTCTATGTGTGGGAACATACATCTGTAGAGTGGATTCTGAACTAGTAGCTCGGCTGTGTTTATCTTTCAGAAATAGGAACCGTGAGGAGAGTTATTGAGGCTGAGGTGTTGATAATATTTTGTGAACCAATACTAATAAGTGTAGCCTTCGCCTTTCATTTATTCTTAATCAACCCAGTTTATTAACATACTTAGACATATGGTCTTGCCGTTTTAAGTTAAATGTGTATCAAACACATGTGTTTTGTAGTCGTAGTCGTTCTGTTAGATCGTCTCTTAAGTCATTGTATATTAGGTCACAGTAGTCAAAGTATGGCATTATTAAGCTATGGACAAGGATAATTTTCACACATTCTGAGAGAAAATTCTTCAACCTTCTCGGTGAATGCAGGCAGGCATACACTTTCTCGCAAATCGAAGTTACCTGATCTGTCCAATCAAGATTTTTTTTATCAATAATCACACCAAGGTTTTTAGTCATTGTTGACAGTTATACTGTGGTTACTCGAGATTGTATGTCAGTCAGCAAGGAATGGTCCACATTCAGGAGTAATCGATATGTGCCTATAAGATAGGCTTTACTTTTATCAGAGTTTAATATAAGTCCATTTTTTTTCAGACCAATCATTTATTGCAGCTAGGTCAATATTTATTCGTTGTATGGCTGTATTTATTGAAGAACGGTCAGTGAAAATATATATTTTAAGGTCATCAGCATAAATGTGATATTTACAGTATGACATTGAATATGTGATATTGTTCACATACAGGGATAAAAGCAACACAGATTCAACTGGGCGGGCGCCATGTTGAGAACGTGTTGCTTATTATAACACTTTGATGGTGGCCATGCAAATATGATATAATCCACTGTATATTGCCTGAAAATAAATTAAATAACACATGCAATTTCACTAAGAGAATATTAATATCCACGGTATTAAAAGTTTTTGAAAAATATTATGTTATAGGAAGTGTTGACTCACGCTTATCTAATATCGTTTGTGACATTTATCAATGCAGTACATGTATTATGAAGTTATCTGAATCCTGATTGATAGACAGTTAAGTTTTGTTTGTTAATGTGTCAGTAAATTTGTTGATGCACTAGGATTTCTAGTGCCTTCGAAAAGGACGGACGTATAAGTAGGTCTAGAGTCATTTAAATATTTTGCCAGTAATTTTTAGGTATTGGCGTAGTAAATGCTAGTTTCCACAGTGAGGGATACTTTCCGGTCATGAGTGAGAAGTTAAATAAGTCAGTTATTGTTGATATGGCATTTCTTAAAATTTTCTGTATTAACAACATTGAAATTTTGTCTTTACCTTGTGCTTTCGATTTTATTCTCATCGTCGTTTTGTCTACCTCACGTTGAGTCAAATGTGCAAAGTAAAAAGTAATCATCATTATAGTAATTATTAAAATTATATGTATTGGAGGCATAAATGTCATTTATAGTTTGTATTCTAGATATTTTGTTAGTTAGATTAGGAATGAGAAGAAACTCTTCATTGAGTTTATTGGGACTGATGTTCATATGATTGCTTTTGTGTAATGTATGTACCACTCCCATCCTCCACAATTCCCTCCATAGTTTTTTGGGTGCTGGGCTTGTATTTGAGAGTGAAAGGGAAAAATCCATTTTAGATTTCCTAACAGTGTGGGTACATTTATTACGCAGACGTTTATACTCCTCAAAACTTATGTTGTCTGCAAGTGGCTTGATTTTAAAAGTCTCGTTTAAATTTCGCATTTGCTTGGGCACGTCTCCTCATCAATAACCTGATGTCTTTAGTCATCCAAGGAACAGGTGATCTACTAACATGTCGAGTTTTTACTGGTGCATGCTTTTCATACGAGTCAAGGATCATATCATTACACATATGTAACCTGTCATCAATGTGTAATTTAGTGCCGAACAGATAACAGGCTGGCTGGCGTTCAGCCAATCAGAAACAAATAAATGTGCACTACTGTATGCAAATAAAACAATTATTTATTTCGGGTAAATATATAATATAAGTATTGCATTTTAAATTCTTCACTAAGAGTAATAAGTTAATAACTTTTTGTATATTAATTTTATTCTATTAAATTCGTGAATGTAAATTTTAATATGATTTTGATGATGGAGTCATATTGGTTGATAATGAGTCCCTCCCGACCCTTCATTTTAAACAGCCCTTGCTTGAGCAGAAAACACACTTTGCGAGTGTGGCTTCGACAAGCTGTTGCGAACGATTGAAGACGATACATAATAAAGCAAAAGCGCAGTTACCGGTACATTGTGATGGGGAATATTCTTCACTCTAGTAAAGACGTGTCGTAGGGTATTATATCAGTCAGTCATATTTCACTTAGTGGACAGACCATTATAATTGTTAATTGCTGTGGAGTTTTCTCGAACCGAATGTCAAAGCTTCTAGGTAGCTAGAGCAGTCAACTGAGCTCAATATAGAAGTCTGAATATTTTTACTAATGGAATAGGGATAAGGAAAGTATAATTTTTCAAGAATTATAACAGCAAGTTCATGGAAGAAGAGTGAAAAGACTTTTAGGGAAAACAACACGTATATTCCATCAATATTCCAAATTAAATTATTTAATTTAAACTGTAGTACTGTACACATTTATTTTAAAACTCAACACCATGTATATAAGACCTTATCCTCTGGGCTGAATATATATTCCCTCATTCTGAGATTAGGCACTGCTCTTTTAGTAGGCCTAAATTAAGTATTCCCTTTTAATATATGTACTTTACCTCTTTAGGTCAGATATTTACTAATTTTAGGAGGGTATGTAGCTATTTAATTGGAAATATGTCCCTTTTGGACGAGGATATACCCTTTTTGACAAGTGTATACCATATTTGGTAAAATATATAGGCCTACCCTTTTTGGTTGATTATGTATCCTATTTGGTTAAACATCACCTCTTTTAGTTGTAAAAAAACTATTTTGATTTTTAGCTGGACTTCTAAAGATGTAGGCCTATCTGATTTCAAATAGCCTAAGTTTTTTATATAGTTCCCAAAACAGATATAAGACTTATTCGGGTTCAATGTCCTGAAAGTAGGTCAGTGATCAAAAAGTAGGTCAATTATTTAGTTAATTGTAGATGGTGTATCTATTATTATTATTATTATTATCATCATCACCACGTCTTACTACCGATTCGGGTTATACGCACTTACGATAATGTCTAATGGTAGGGTGATTGTGAGATGAAATGGAGGACCTACAGTTTAACGTGGAATCTGAACCACGGTGGAGGCCTGGCATTCCCTACATTCACAAGATGTCTTGTCAGAGGTGGAGGAAGGGTTTGGTAATGAGATAAATCTTTGCCGTGACCGAGGATTGAACCCCGGAACCCCAGCACAGAAGTAAGACACCTTACCCCTAGACCGCCAGGTCACCTTGGTTCAGTTATTTGAGCTTAAACTCTTCATTTTCTTATCATGCAAATATTTTGTAGGGATCTTTATGATAATAGAACGTAATATAGGAGCATATACTTATGCTTATATATTTTTCTGGGGCTAATTAGTTAGAATAAAATTTGAATAAATTAAATACATTATTATCTCAATAATTTTTAATCAAAATATTTTGTGTTTTATTTATTAGTTGAATGGATCTATAAAATAAATTAATAGTGTGGTATTAAAATGTTAGTTTGTGAGATATAAAGAAACAATGTTCTTCTAAAGTGGATGTTCATATGAATCTTAATGTTTTAGTGCTAGGAAAACCAATAAATAAATGAAACATAACTTCAGCTGCAGATGAAATCCAAAAGGGTGTGCATGCTCTTTCTGAAACTGTGATTCTTTGACAAGGCTGCTAAAGCTGCTATATTTCACCTTCAGAGTGGAACTAATGAAAGAAAATTAGTGGCTATACAATTATTGTAAACAACTATATTATTATGTAGTCTATATTTATTCACAAGTTTTAACACAGTGGTTATTTATAGACTTACATTATGAGTTATAGAAGAGAAGAGTAGTTTTAGACGAATTACATCCTCAATAATCTCAAAAGAAGACTTAAAAAATACAAGGATGAATCGGACGAGGGAAGTCAACAAATCCAGTGTATCCAGCTGAGACTTGAACCTCTCTCTCTCTCCCTCACCGACAAGCAACAAACTAGTAGTCTATATCATGGGCCTGATGCCTTAAGCCTTGTGACCACAAACACGGATAAATACAATGGTAAAGTATAACAAACTACCAATGAGAGACTCACAACTATATTCCTAGCGGCACAGCTTGTTGTGTCTTGTACCGCGGCCTTTAGTTGACATACTCTAGCAAGTTTTAGAAAACCTACCAAGACAAAATAAGTAACTAAACTTTAAAACAAAATAAAGTTAATTGCTGAGTCTATTTAGTCTGGATAGTTCCTATTATATAGGTTTATTAAGATATCCAGGTAAATAGCGTTGCAGGTTGTAGAGGGTGATGAGATAAATATTTCCACGAAATGTACTTGGGGTGGATGACTCCAAATGGTGGAGATATGAAACGTCAAAGTTGGTGTTGTATGCACCTGGGGGGTAGGCAACACATGCAGCACCACATGCAAACCAACACAGGCATTAGTGCGTAGCTCCCAATAAGAATTGAATCCACTTCCTCAGTCGAGATGCCTCTTTGCTCTCTGTATCGGCCCTATTCAGGGTCAACAACCTATCTTTGAAAGAATCAGCAATTCCTAAAGGGTACCTGTCAGGCAATCAAATGCCTGTTACTAGTCATAAACTACAATACACTCCTCTTGTTGTGTGCTGAAGGTAGATGAGTTGCCTACCCCCCAGGTGCATACAGCGCCAACTTTGACGTCTCGTAGCGCCACCATTTGGAGTCACCCACCCCAAGTTCATTGAATGGAAATATTTATATTGTCAACCTCTTTATCTTGTATAATTTTTTACCAGGATATCTGAACAACTCTGTTTTCTACATAGTTTGGCGTCATGATTATATGTAGGGAATACTGTGTAGCTTTGTATTTTCAGTGTGGACATGGCCTAGTAGAAAATTATATGCACATGGCCTTACTTGTATTTATTATATATAGGTCAATGGGAGAATCATATGTTATTAGATTAAGGTTATGTTGTGCCAGATATATATTGCAAGTAATGTTGTCACCTTTTCATACTATAAAAGAATATATTTACTATGGTATTTTGTTCTCAAATAATACTAGTGATTATTAAAGATAGATACATTTACATTTATGTTGTTTTCATCCTTATTGATTTGTTATGCCATCGCCCAGTTGTTTATGTCAAAGTGTGTCCTGACTCTATAAAAGCAGTTATTTGGTTCAAAAATAAGTTATATCCATAATTTACATTGTATAGTAAACATTGTTGAGTAGGATAACAATTAACTTCAGTTAGTCTTTTCCACAAATGTGTGGGTTGCACCTTTCTGAGAATAGTAGTTTGCTCTCAAACTACTGTCCTTCGATTCCTTACAATTTACTCTGGTTGTCTTTACTATTCCTATATTGTCTTGTACCGGAACGCTTCCCTTGATTTGATATAATAAAGGAGGCTACATCATTCTATATAATAAGTCTTCACTAGACTTTCTAGTTAAAAGTTTATTCAAAAAGAGTATCAACTTAAAATAGATATTTAACTTTCAGTTCTTAGTTTCAATAAAACGTATTTTCCCCCTTCATACCACGATGTGAAATTTAAAATGACCTCTTTCCCAGATCTCCATCTATTTGTTACACCAAGCCACTCAAGTAAGAATTGAGCGGTTTTTATTTATAACCAAAGAGAAATACGTTATTTTTCTATATAAAGCTATATACAAATCATGGTTTCCATGGTGATGTAAATAAAGGATGATTGTATAAATGAACCACTGTCCACACAGAAAGAAAGAAATCGATAATTTGTTAGGAAAATTAGGGTATAGTTCTAGGATACTATTTTACCCGGCATCATGAGCCCCTAACCTTTAAAGTGAGTGATCGTTTGTCAAAATCAGTTAAACCACTATCTCGTCATTTCCATCGTGATGTAAAAAGATAATGATAGTTAAAAATTCGCTGGGAAAAATGAGTTTTCGTTGTAAACTACTATTTTGACATCTTGAGCCCCCATCCAACCATGATAGTAAGTAGTTGTTGTCAAAACTAGTCATTTTCTTATAATTTAAATTACCGGAAAAGGGCTCATCAAATTAACCCATAAGATCAAAGGCAGATATTTAAATACAAAGAAGAGTAAGGATGAAAATCAACACTGAAAAAAATATATATATATATAGTGGATATTTTTTCACCCTGACATCAACAATTTGTTTGATAAATAAATAAATAATTGCTGTAATCTATATATCTGTCGCACCATACCACGAGTATGTTGGTAGATTATTTGAAACCAAAGATAAATATTTCATTTATAGAAATAAAAAAATCTCTGGGCAAATCGGATTTTCGTTGGAAATTACTATTTGGCTCCAAAATCCTGGACCCATAACCTATAAAATGAGAGGTCGTTTGGAAAATCTGTTATGCTATTTCCTTGGCTGATCAAATTAGATATAAGATAAAGGCCTATATGATATATGTGTCTCTATGTTCCATGTGTGCGCGATCGTATGTATACGCGATTACATAAAACCTGATCAATTTACCCTGAAAGTATTAATTTTTTTGTTAATATGCTTTCATTTGCCCCCATTTTCAGGATTCTTACAAAAATTATCTGTTATTCAATTCTTTACTTCTGATAATCAGATATTCTTGATAAATATTATAGTGATATGTGTAGCCTACTTTAACTATTTTTACCCATTATTTACGAGCTAGGTATTTTGACTTTTTGATTAGTTAAGCTCAATTTTAAATTAAATTAATTAATCTGCACCAATACTCACTATATTATATACAAAGGCATTTTCCATAGGATATAAAAAATAGTTCATATCTAACCACTAATTTTATTTTACTTGATATACTATAGGGCTATAGATAATACCATATAGCCTATAAAACACGAATTTTTGTGTGTTTTATGTGTACGAGCTAATATATACAGTTTTGTATAGTATAAACATTTCATATTAGAATGGACTTGAAAAAAAATTATTTAGCTGGAATAACAAACTTATAATGTAATATAAGTGATATTTATCGTGATAATATTACTAGAATATTCATCTAGCTACATTGAAATGCTGAGTGATAATATTTAATAATATTGTATAGTATTTGCGACTATTATTCTGTAATTATCATAAAACTATTTATCTATATTTTATTTTTGGTTATAGCTTGCACAAGTTGTAAATAGGATCTACCATTTGTTTTATACATAGTAATACTATTTGTATATGCTAATAAGAGAGGAAGAAAGAACAGCTACGAAGCATATTCTAATAAAATAATTTGCAACATGCATTGTAATTTAATACGCCATTCATCAATATTTTGAACGCTACTATAACCATTCCTGTGGTGTTAATAAATTCCACGGCATAGATAGTCCATTACAGCCAACAGGAAAGTTACAATCAAAGATGGTAAGCTTACCTCAAGTTATAACTAAAATGGTAATAAAATAAAAATATGCAGTACTTAAATGTCAGAATGGTGGCTACAAGTTATAGATATTTCACTGTGCCTTAATTTTGAAATTGTTTTAAATGTAAGTAATAACAATAGATTGTTTTGAAAATTCTGAGCTGGGGGAGGTTAAATCACCTAAACACCTTGGTCTACGGCCTTGATCAAGGAGATCTCAAAATTAATATACAATCAACTAGTTTGGGAAACTAGCTGGGTTTTTTTCAACAACAAGAAAAATTTTATAGTAGTTTTAATGTTCGTAAAAATGTCACTTCTTTGTTTGATAACGTTTGGATTCAGTGACAAGCCATACTTAATAAAAAATATTGCAAAAGCTTATCTTTCTTTAAGCCAAGCCTGGGAAAATATTTTACCCGAAGGGCAACATTTTGAATTTAAATACGTATAAGAATGGGCCGACAAGTAAAATACAATTTTTTGTTATAAGCAATTTATTATAGAACAAAACTACATGTACAGTACAGTACAACATAAAACGTAAGACAATATATACAAATAAGTAAGTTATTATCTAATAAAACACAATTTAATTAGATGAATGCCATTTTTTCATATATTTCATCATTTATTTAATGTGTAGGTGTAAATCAAGTATATGAGATTCTTAAAACCGCTTATAAATGTTCATGGCTGGGTTTTATGGAAATTTTATATTCCTACATAATAATATTTTCTTAAGATTCTGGTATTTTTATCACAATTATGTTTTCGTAGCTAACTAGTTAAGGCTTGCGGGGCGCATAAAAATACGTGGCGGTCAAACGCAATCCGCGGGCCGTAAACCACCCAGGGCCGCTCTAGATGGAAGCAAACTTAAACAAAGCTTACTACAGACGAAGGTATTTAGTTTCAGCCACAAATTTCAACCATAATAAATGCGAATGTTTTCTTAAATATACCACTATGGTTCCTCCTTCTAAATGTTGGTACGATTTCAAGTTTCACCTCAGCAGCGACAACTTGTTATCAACACAAACTCAACAAATGTGGAAATAACACTAATCATAAGCGGAAGCAAGCAAGGCCGTCCATTATGAAGAGAGATTGTGATAAAATATAATGATGCTGCATAGGCATGTATATTCCGTAATTGTCATCCAAAATTGACATCTCGACAAATATCTATAATTATACTAACGCTGATTTAATGTGTGTTGTGTAATGGATAACGAGGAATGATCTTGCAGTAATTTGTACAGTCAAACATATACCAAATAGTGATCAGAATGAGATATTGGATGAAGTAGGTAAATCTACAATATCTGAAGTTATCATTTTAAAAAGAGGATAATTAGTTCGTAATGGTAATAAGCTTTTCTTGAGAGTGACGCTGGTAATGATTCTAAAGTTTTACAAGGTAGTCCATTCTCTTAAAGAGTTATTTTGATATTTATAGGTCAATAGGTGGACAGGGAAGCACCTCAGCATTTAGAAGAAACTTACATTGTTGGGTTTGTTGCCCATATATGGTACCGAATTAAATTTATCACTAAAATGAATAAGATGAATAAGAATGATTCTAAAGAAATTCTTAAATTTTAAGAAAGGAACAATGAAAGGAGTGAACAAAATTGTATTTACCTCTTTGATAAAAATAGAAGGTCCACGGAGAGTGCTTATGAGTTTCAAAACTATATGAACATTTCTAAAATAATACCTAATTGGATATTTGTTTAATACTGAGTATACTCTATTGTGCATATTTATATTGTGTAAGTCCATATTTATTAATATTGCCGCAAAATACTTAGGGGAGACCGGGGTTGATGGTCACAAGGACAGGTTGTTACAATGTCATTTTCTATTAAATTAGGAGGAGGAAATGTCTGCTAATATAAGTACTCCTAGGGCATGCGCAGTATGAATATTTATCTTCCGCTGGGTCCTGTTAGTTTGCTTCATAGTGTAGGAGAGCTAGGTTAAGTTTTGTGTTTTTCTTGTTGATAAGTAAAATTGTAGCCTACTTCTTGTTCGATCTATTTGGTTATAATTCTTAAAGTTAGCATTGCAATCTCTTCTTGTTTCAAGAGCTGTTTCTAGGTTTAGAAGACTAAGTGAACACGGATTGAGAGCGATATACATTACTGTGAGCAACATTTAATTTGACCGGGTAAGTGAGTTTATATATTAAGGAGATATTAAAAATAGCAATGACGATATGAGAGTAAAATTTAGAAAAATAATACAGTCAGGAAATACATGCTATTACTCGGACCGTAAGTTGTTAACATCTCGCCTGCTGCACAGGAATGTATGGGTATGAAACGTAGTCTCTTACCTTACATGATGAAAACAAATAAGGGTGTTCGAAAACAAGGTGCTTGGGAATGTGTTTGGTCCAAAAAAGGGATGAGACTCCTGTGTTGTATATGAGGTTACATAATGATATCCTGTAGGTCCTAAGCATCACACGACATTGTTAGGATAATCAAATCTCGTGGATTAAGGTGGGCAGGACATGCAGCGCTAACGGGAGATTCTAGAACCTTGTTCAGGAGACTGACTGGTAAATCAAATGATAAAAGACCCTTGTTAAGACCCAGACGCAGATGAGAGGATAACATAAGAATGAACCTGAAAGCGATAAGGTGTGGTGAGGTGGACTGGATGGAACTAGTTCAAGATAGGGATAGGTGGCGTACTTTTGAAAGTGCGGCAATCAACTTTCGAGTTCCTAATGCCATAGAGCAAGAAAGGGTTGTTTCACCTTATATTAATATATCGATTCTTGATGGTTTGAACTTTGGGTTTGAACTATAATATATAATAAAGGTTTATGATAATGGTGAATTGCGGTTGGTTGACAAACATGCTTGGGGCAGTTTATATCTGTGACACCTAACCTGCCCCAAGAAATACTTTTTCCTATATGGAAAAGAATGCCTAGCAATTATAATAGGTAGACAGATCATGGTAGCACTGCGGCGGGCGTCATGTTCCGAATGGCTCGAATGATCAAGCTAGAAAATAATTCGATATGGAGTGCTGTGAAGGATTTTGATACAAAATATCGGACAATGGCACGCTACTCTAACACCAATGAAAACATCCACGGTCAATCCGTTAAACATTCCATTCCAATTTGTTACATTCCCAACCGATTAGTCATGGCCTCATCCATAGTAAATGAACTGGTGCAATACCTAATTAAAGCATCCAACTTTTTTTCTACTCAGTCCCAAAGAAGTGAGGAAATTATGTTATCAATAGCAGTATCAAATGGCATTAAGACCGCTGAAAAGTGGTCTAGCGTGAAGGAAGATGATGCTGACTGGATTATGTATTCTTAAGACGAAACAGTGATTTGTCTAGAAGAACATTCAAGGCAATTAGCCTAACCCGAGGATCAAGTTTCAATATGACAATAGTTACTGCATTTTTTTTTATAAAAACAATTAGTCTAAGGGGATGACGAGAAACTAATAATTTGCAACCTCATGAAATGTGTAATATGCATGAGACGGATATCACCACAGTCCCGATTGGATTGTTGCATGTCGAGGCTCTAACCAAAGTGGATATAAGCTATCACTTCAGACAAACGTGGTAGCCTTGTTAATATGGTTGCAGCCGTTTCAGCTTCAGGCAACTCCACACCATCTCATTTTATTTTTCCACCTAGGGCATACTCACTTTATGAATATTTTATTAGGAGTGAACCACTGGACTGCAATGTAGGATGACAGAAGAACGCTTCTGTGACTTCCTAGGACAATTCGTTAATAACACAAAGTGACAAAAGAGAGGCAGTGTTTTATTCTTCTCGACAACCCTGGCTCCCATTTGTCTGTTGATAGACTTAACTGTGCAAACGATAAAGGTGTCAGCATGTTATCATTTCTTCCCCGATGTTCACACAAACTGCAGCCATTAAAAAATATAGCTTATTGATCAAGTATGTGATCCTTGTATGTTGTTGAATCCTTATTTGTAACTTTTATTATTATAAGCTCGTTAAAATTGTGCAATACAATTTAATTGTCGAATGACCTCAAGGCAACTGGAAATTTTTTAAAAATGGCTGCTAGCTGGAGGGGCAGAAGTACAACCCCAGCCAGGGAATCCAACCCAGGACCCACGAGATGAGCAAAGGAATCCACCTGCTAGAATGTGCGCGTGAGGGTGGTTAGAGGGGGTGGTAGATGGAATGCAGGGGGAGAGGGGGACAAATCAAAATCCGAGGTGGAAAGTGAGTTGAGTTGCGCCCGGGCCCCGGATTGGTGGCTCTAGGGGCGGGGCGACAGGTTCCGGGTGGACTCAGTCGGCCCGATTGGGAGGAGATAGCCCCCTCCCCTCTCCCAACCACCTGGGTAGGAGGCCTCGATTTTCTTCGATCTGGTTTAAAATCCCGCCCCCTTTGGGTTCGTCCTCTTCTCTCCATCTCTAAACATGGCCTTCCTGCCCGCTCCTCCTTAGCAAAGAGTCCATGCGCTACTTAGTGCCTCCCCTGCCCCCCTTGAGGAGCGTCTCCAGATGTCTAGGCATCACAAGCAACAATGTTCCTCCCCCTCCCCCCTTCCTCTTCATGGAAAACAAAACCAAGATCGAGTTTGAAACTTTATTCTTGTGCGCTAGACTTAGTCACTGGGAATCCCCCACCATGATTCGGGACGCACCAACGCGTGGGGTTTGGGGGGGGGGTAGGGGGAATCCACATGTGGGGTGATAATCAAGCCTTGAACCGAGCTTTTAGGCAACTGTATTTTTTAATTAATTTATTAATGAATTTATTTGTTCATACTTGATTTTTAAAGCTACAAGGTTTTTTCATTGCATAAGGAAATAGCTTGAATTATTATTCATATCAGTTTTTTTTTGCAGATATTGTTCAAATCGTAGAATTTAGATTAAAAAATTAACTGACTTTATTACAGCAGTTTCCAACATTTTGTTGTTTGTTTTTCTCTTTGCGGCCATCGCGACCCCTTGATTACTTAAGAGCGTTCAAATCCTGGTTTTTAAGGGGTTTTTCCACTGTGTATTACTACCAGCCAGGACTATCTACAGTTAACTCACCAGTGGGATAGGTAAAATTTAGAGGAAATATACCATTATTTGCTTGGAGGGATATTAGGATAAACTACCTTTGACCAGAATTAAAATACTTACTTCTCCTTCACCAACAAACCAAAGATAAGAGCGTGACATTAAACCCGCATGTCCACTAATGTTTGTTTTAGTTATTATAAACTGTTTATAATAATGATTATATGCGACTAATATATAGTAAAATAGAATCAACAAGCCCGGGGTTGCGGGGATGATTTAATATTATGCTAGCAGCATTACAAGGCTGCCACAGTAAACAAGTCAGCAAGAAGTTATCAGAATGGAATGGCCAACAGGAACCTAAGCAGTAACTAGGTCTTTTTTAGCACTTTAACAGCGTACATTTCTATTAGAATGACGCATCTTCCTATAATCATTAAAATCCTTGAAAAAGTAAATATAAAGCTAAAACCTTTATATTGTGACCCCACCCAAAACACGCTACGACCCCCAGGCTGGAAACCACTGCTTTATTATAACACACTTGGAAGCAATATTTAACTAGTTAGCTCCCTGAGATGTAGAACTCACTTGTCACTTTATCAAAAAACTAGCAATTTGATCGTGTTTATTTAAAAACATTTTCAACTGTAAAATAAAGCAAAAGAAAATTTAATTTATCAATATTTCTACAGTATTTTGATACCTGTCTACCAATGTCTTGCTTCATAACCTCATGGAAGTTTCTCTAAAATGTTAATACTGGTACGTCAATAAACTATTCAAAACATATTGAATATAAACGCATGAGGGTAGAGGGGCTTCCCCTGACATTTTATTAGCCTAAATAAAGTATGGAAAATTCGATATCAGCACCCTAAACAACATGGTTATACGAAATTTCATGCAAATCGAACCCTAAATAACGCATTTAAAAATGTTAAAGGGAGAAAAAAACGTATTTTTTTGTTTAATGTAGTCTACTTAATCGAATAAAAAATTATAAGAGTTGTAACAATGTAACAGTCATATTACTCCTCTTCCTTCATTGTTGCTCTGAGCCTATTTAAATTGCTTTCATAAAAGCCTGTTTAAATAAACAATAAATTAGATACATCCGTTCAATTCAAACTATTATGAGTACTAGCTAGAAAAATTGGTGTGTATTTCAGAAGTCAAACATTAACACTAACCTCAATGTCCTCATTTCATTAGTCAGAGCTTTCGAGAAGAAATCAAAAAACAAAAAATTGCCTAACAATCACTACACTTATGCCTTCAACATTTAATAAAGCCCTAATTAAGGCATTGGCTGTACAACATATGATAATTTGAATCATAAAACTGCAACAGTCTATCAGCCATGAAAGTCACAACTAAAAACCCTAAACCATAAACAAAACATTGTCTGACAATGCTGCCACTTCAAGTATTGCTGGCCGAGTGAAATTTTTCAATTGGGCAGCTCATGTTCCCTTATTTTTCGTTTCCATACAACATTCGGCATACACTCACTGGCCGTTGTCTCTGCCTGCTGACAATGGCACTACTAGACCACTTGATTAAAGCTTTTTACAATCTACTATCGAGGAATGGCCTTTAATGTTTGATGATTTTTAAAATTGGGAATTTTTGTAGAGTATGGATTAACAGTATAGAATAAACTTAGGATTTCCCAACTCCAGATCTCAAATCTCACAAAATTCCCAACTTTCAAGCTTCTAACCAACACCTCATCCCCTCACCCCCCGGCGTGACGCCCCTGACTAATTGAAGGAAAACATCTCCAAACTCGTGTATTTCTAATGGGAATGGGAGCTCAGAATTTTCAAAACCACTAAATTAAATCAATAATGTAGGTGGCCTAGGCCCAATTTTAATCTATTTAAATAAATATTATGTGAAATAACATATTGTAGTATTTCCTTTAATAATTTACCCGTAATTAATTTGCCAGTAAACTATTTGTCTGCGTCATCGGGCTGTGTTTGATTGGTTGTCCCCATAGGCATGACTCTGTGTAAACTACACGTAGCATCAATTTGTATCCAAGGGCGGATCCAAGGGGTTGCTACCGGAGGGAAGGGATGGAGTTTATAACATTCCTTCAAGTATTACTCTAATAATTTAATTAATATGGATGCTAGTGAAAAATGTTTAGCACCACGTCTTACTACCTGTTCAGGTTATATGCAGATTTAGGGGAATACCGCCTATATTGATTGGACACACTAAGCAAATATTGCTTTTACCACAGTCAATATTTTACATAAAGAACCAATAATTTTTATTTGTCTACATTCAACTTAATATTGCATAGTAATCATTTTAAAATAAATCTTTAATTACATTATATGCGTATTTCCTTTTTTTATGAAACGTGTTGGTGGTCCGATTTAGTAAGCATGTGGCTTCAATTGAACCATAATAATTTTTTGATGATAAGTTATCATTTAGGTTTACTATAAAAGTATACAATAGTTATATTGTTTTTCGGTAGTTGTATTAGCTACATTCATAACAAATATATATATATATATAATTTTCGTCGGTTTAACTTGAGCACTGTCTACAATGAAGGTGGTGACCTGGCGGTCTAGGGGTAAGGTGTCCGACTTCTGTGCTGGCAGCCGGGGTTCAATCCCAGGTCCCGGCACAGATTTACCTGATTACCAAACCCTTCCTTCACCTCTGACAAGACATCTTGTGAATCTGAGGAATGCCAGGTCTCCACCGTGGTTCGGATTCCACGTTAAACTGTAGGTCCTTCATTTCATCTCACAATCACCCTACCATTACACATTAACGTAAGTGCGTATAGCCCGAACGGGTAGTAAGACGCGGTGCTAATAATAATAATAATAATAAAATGTAGGTCAATATGTAGGGTAACTATAAATTCATTCCCCCTTACTGATCAGTTAAACTGAGCAAAAGGAGAGCAATATGCCCCTCTGACTGTCCAGGGAAAACTGATTTATCAAAGAAATTGATTTGTATTCATTTGGCGTGTCTGCATACGTGAGGTTGTTAACAATACGCACGATATTCAACTTGCAGAGGTAAATAAACAGCGATGGAGAACTCAATATGCTTCATGCGTGTCTATTAAATCTAGAAGATATTGTCGGGCGTATGAATGTATGGCCTAAGTTTATTGGTTGGCAGGTCTATTTTTCTCAAATAGGGGGTTAAGGTATCGTAGTAGAATGGCAATGTTTTCATATTCAATAGGAGCCTATTCGTTCATTTTCAATGAACCAGCCTTATAGATCTGGTACTGATAAGTGTAAACAGATGATAATTCTCTCCTTTTCGATTTCCCTCCCCTCTTCTCTCAAACAACAAGAAACCTTGAACGAAGGTCTAAGGCGTCAATCTCAAATTAGAGTGGCCTGATGAAGATGGGAAGATTGGGGATTGAATCTCCCGGTCATGTCTATTGATGTTGTTTTTATCCTAAATGGTTTTACACTCCTCTTCCACGCAAATACGGGTAAAATTTCCTCTAAAATGCTTCCTTTCCTGATCCCTACCCCATTAAAGTAACTAACATGTATGTGTGTAACTTGAACAGGTCATAAGACGATGATCAAAAATATGTTAATTTTGGTTTTGGTATTAGTATTATTTCAATTGAGGTATTTAACGTACACTTTCTGAACCGACTAATTATATCAGCACACGACTTATAAACTAACTTATATCTAGAACATCCACAACACTCAGCCCCCTAGCCGTTAATTTATCACTGGGAAAGTAGAAAACTTTATTTTACCAATGGTATATTGTTTGGCCTTGCCGGAATTCAAGCCCAGGACCCTTAGTTCAGTAGACAGACGTGCTACCAACTTAGTTGAAGTGTTGGACTATAGCGGTGAGATATGGAATCAATTTTTAAATTTCTATCAACTAACACATACTTATATGTGTATATGCTAGAGTATTATTTGCGCTTATAAACTCAACCTTAGTACTCCCAGACTGTCGCGCATCAATAAAAGAAACAAAGTCCGCGGGGGAGAAAGCCTACTTACTCTTGTGTGGGGCGAAAAATAACCATTTGCCACTCGGATGGTGAAAATATCCATCATCACTAACAGGTGTGTACTGGATTCAAACCACTAGACGCCAAGACAAAGGCTGTATTACCGTCCCTCAATTTTATTTTTCTTAATCACTTTCATAAGATTTCGTTTGTTAACTGGGAAAAGGGGGAAAAAAATCAATAATGTTTATTCAACGTTTCTGTTAGAATTTCTACTTAGACTAGAGTCTAAAATAGTTTTTAATTTTTTAAATAAAAAATAGATTTTAGACAAATGCTTAAAACTCATACAGGTGTTGTGTGTGTTTTTTTTAGGAAATTTGACGTTTATTTAAATTAAAATTGAAATATAATGTCAGGTATTCTATGACAACTGGAAGCTTCTGATAATTTTGAGATCGAGTCAGTAGCTTTGTAAACATAATTACATAAATATAAATGTTTGCAGTAATATATTTCTGGGGTAATGGAGATTATTTACTGGAGCGTAGAATTGCATTACAGACGTCCAGTTGTCTTTAAATATTTATAAAGTGTTTTTAATTCAAAATATGGTTAATACCAAAATTAAGATAAACTAAACAAAAAAGGTTATATACCATAAATAATAACTTAAAATAAGTACAGAATACTAGAGATAATAATCAAAAATATAGTAAATTGAAGACTCTTCGCGTTTAAATATCCTAGTATTAAAGTTTTTAACACATTCGTCACTCTACCATATCTTCACATAAAGGATTGTGGACATTATGTATCTAAAAGTTGACCTGCTTTTCAAGCTAGTGAGCTAGGATGTTCATTAATGTATCAACAATATCAATAATAATTAACATTTTGTAATATTTCTGATATAATAAATAATATGTTACAAAACAGTGTAAACTGTTACTTTTTAAAATATATTTACTTAACCTCAGGTAATCAAGTAGCATAGTCTTTGATTTATGAATTATTTTTATTACCACCGCGTCTTACTACCCGTTCGGGCTGTACACGCTTACGCTAATCTGTAATGGTAGCGTGATTGTGAGATGAAATGGAGGACCTAAAGCTTAATGTTGGATCCGAACCACGGTAGAAGTTTGGCATTCCACACATTCACAAGTTGTGATTAATACACGTCTTGTCACAGGTGAAGGAAGGGTTTAGCAATCAGATAAATCTGTGCTGGGACCGAGGATTGAACCCCGGACCCCCAGCACAGAAGTCCGACACATTACCTCTAGACCACCAGGTCACATTTTATATTATGAAGTTGTTAAGATTAAAATAGTGATGTTGTGATGACAAAGATACTCATAATGTTAAAAATGTAATAAATTTTATAAATGCGATTAAGTGTAGATCTAGAATTAAACAAGTTGATATAAAGTAATTGCTACTAAATATGTAAGCTGAATAAGACGGATTTTAACCAGATGGACTGATATAGACTGATTATTCAATTAGTAGAAATTGAAATGGGACAATTTTCTATAAAATAAAATGTTTAGGACAGTATAAAATTATTATTGGAATAAGTGAGTTATAAGCTCATGTTTATCATGGGATCTCCTTGTAAACATGGAAAGTCTCCTTTAATTGTTAGGTGATCGTGAATAAAATAATTTTTTAAGACAATAGTTAAGATCATTGGAATAGCATTGAATTAAATTGTATGTGATTATTTTTATCTGAAATTTGTAATCCGGTTTTCTTTGGTTTAGTCATCAGAGCTCCCGGCCATGGATCCAGAGTTCCCGGGTTCGATCCTCGGCGCTTCGAAAATCTATCTGTGAAGCAGTGGGTCTAGAATGGGGTCAAACTCGGCCTCGTGAGGACAAATCAGGGGAAGTAGCAGCCCCAGTTTAAAAAACTGAGACTAAAGGCTAAAGGGGTCTCTGTGCTGACCACATCACACCCTCTATCCGTAAATGTTAGCACTATAATCGCTAACGGTGGTGGCCGCTCGGTCGGTAAAGCTCTCTTNCCCCCCCCCCAGATAGTTATTTGGCTGCTCAGCTGTTGTCTGGTCTTGTATTTTTTAAGTTCCTCCATTACATATTGAACATGAGAAATATTTAAATAGCAAAATATCTCCAAAGTCGAATGGTGACGTGATTATTAACAAAGGTAATTATTTCCGGCCCGTGGGAAGGTTTCATTCACATTGCTATAAATGAGGGGTACGTTTGAATCGTCAATGATTTAAATAAAAGAATTAGTAGCCTATGTTGATGAATCTTAGCGTTATTTGGTCCCTTTCTTTCTGGTTTATTATTATGGTTTGAATCTTCTAGAACTGATTGATCCAAAATATCTGTTTCACTGACTGTCTAAAATACCCTAGTAATTTACTCCCCAAAATCACCATTTTCATTTTTGTCAAATGCTAGGGTGTCCAGATACAATTTCACTACATTGCTTTGTTTTATGTTTGAATTCTACTCTCGAAATTTTTTTCTTACAAAAATCACCATAATTAATGCTTCTTCGCCTTGTCCAACACTTAACCATGCAACATTTTCATTTCAACGTAAATTTGTATCCCATTTTCTTTCCAGCAGCAAGATTATGTAGCCTCGTTATTGTTAAAACATGTTTTATTTGAATTAATAGACTATTCCTTGGAGCTACCTTTATTACTAAACCCGCCTCGGTGGCGTAGTTGGCTAACGCGCTAGTCGTGCTAAGCTCGACTGCCGAGGACGGGGAGATCGAGGTTCGAATCTCGGTAGGGTGAACTGGGGGTGGTTTTTCCTAAATGGTTTTCCACTCTCCCTCTACGCAAATGCGGGTTCACTTCCTCTAATTCAACCCCCCCTAATTCCTAAGCCATTAGCGTAATTAGTACTTTAAGCGTATAACCCGAACGGGTAGTAAGACGCGGTGCTAAATAATAATAAAAAATTTTATTACTAAGTTGTCTTCGCACATTGACTTCAGTTCACTGATTTTTAATTAACGTACAGTACAATACAACTGACCACGAGTACGAAGCTAGCTATTATTTAAACACCTGCAAACAAGATCACAATTAAGTGATCCATTGACATTAATACTGTAGCGGTAAAATCATGTTATAATGGTATAGAGGATAGGCTACATACAATGGCGAGTTCTAGATTGTACTATCTATGCCCTACAGGGGTGGCTTTCAGCAGCCTACTGCTCTTTGCTTAACCACGACACCATTACGAATTGATTGAAATAGTGGTGTAGTTATATATGATTTATGGATTGTTTATTAAAAACAGAGATGTTTTTCAAATAACAACTCTAATTGAAAGTAAGTAAGTTGTATTAGCAGGCGAAATTACAAGAACTGATAAGTCAAGGAATGGAAACATATCCCCTTAGCACTTTTGATCACATCATAGAGATGATTATCAAGTAAATTATCTTTCAAATCATTGTAATTAATGCTAACTAATAGCAATTAATATCAACACACACACTGAGAAAAATCGAGGAAGGGAGTATAACATTACAGACATGGAATTTTTGTTTTGTTTTGAATCAAGGCTTAATGCCAGTAGTTTTGGTTTACAAACGGGAGTTTTGTTGTGATTCCACTCCATGTAATCGTACTATTTCATGCCAAAGAACGAGTTTCCAACAGAATCTGTGGCTCCGTGAAACTTGTACGCAAGTCCGGTTAGAGAGCCTCTCTGTAGAGGAACTGACGTCACCTGACGCCTCAGGCATCCCAGTTCGGAATAGGATCTTTACAGTATTCTCGGTAAAGGACGTGATTTTACCATCAGGATGTAAACGAGGTCTGTGCAGTGGTGGCTTCGTCCATTCCCGCTTAGGGCAGCCATCTTGTACTTGTACTCTGTGTAGGTAGTGAATGGGCTTCCTTTGCATTTCAAGCTTAATTATAACTACTAAAAATAAACTTTAAGAACTGTTACTATTTCAAGGGGAAGTTAGATTCTAAACTATCATTAGTGGAGGATTATGTGAGTGAGCAAGTGAAAAAGGATAAATTAATAAAATATGTGAGAATTTTCTGTGGTGAGCTCATATCAATCCGAGCTCAAAATTCTAATGCCCATGGTTATAGATGTTTTTGATCACTAGGCCTATAAGCAATACAATAATTGTAAATTAACGTGATTGTTACAATTAAAATTGTGTAAAACTACAGAAGATTGTTATATTTAAATATGCTGAACTAGTCTTTTGGGGAAGCCTTTTGTTATTATAACAGTCCAAGTATTAAACCCTTTCGATATATCAGGGATTGAATACCATGCCCTTTGGAGAAAATAAAAGTACTTTCCTGGCTTTATTTCAACACGCATGGGCTTTCAAAATTAATCATTTTGCTATTTCCATTACTACTGTTACAAATTGATGCCGTCACAACTATGACGCGTTAACAAATTCCATTCTAATACTGGAAACACGCGAAAACCATTACGCGTCATGGAATAATCCCAGTCAGTAGGCCTACTCAAGATCACTGTTTCCCAGTCAGGACTGGAACATACGTAGTTCCGGGTGTAGAGCCAGTAAATTTATTCTAGCGCAGGTTATAGATAGATGTAATTACGGAAATGTGGGTAAGGAGACCACTATTCAATTAATTTGTATTGGTCGATAAATGACACCTGAACACAGGAATGGGAACTGGGACCTTTGACTTAGCGTGCTAATGCTCCTAGTACAGAGCTATCCGGGATTCATCCCGTGCCCAGGCATCATAAGAGCCCCCCCCCCCCC